>PVKS010021306.1:0-28066 GCA_004027875.1 Aplodontia rufa | reverse complement strand
ATATATTAAGAAAAAATAAAATAAAAAAATAAAAACAAAGTATTCTTCATCTTTTCCATGATTAAGAATTCAGATAGTGAGTTTGTGAGGAGGCCAAATTATAAAAGTCTATTCATTTGCTATGTTCTGAATAACAAAGAGATCAAAGAATAAAGGTTTCATGTGAAAAATGTATCTGAAACTGTTTTTTTTAGTGTGGACTGTTTGAGTTCAAAAAGAAAATCATATACCCATAAATGTCCCTAGGAAATGCAGAGAAGAATACTAAAACTGAAACACCAGCAGAATCCTACTGTTAGCATATTCACTTGAGGGTCTCTATTCCGGTCTCTATTTCCATTTTTCCCTTCTGTTTTGAAACTTTTCCTGAGTATATAATAGTTGAATTTACTTTAGCAAAGTGCAAAATTCCATTGTGTGCATATCCTTTGTTCAGTCAGCCCACTGCACTGGTGGGTTCTGCATCCATGGATTTAATCAAGCATGTATTAAAAGTATGCAGGAAAGTACTGCACCTGTACTGAACAGGGACAGACTTTTTTCTTGTTATTATGCCCTAAGCAATACAGTATAATAAGTATTTTACATAGTATTTACATTGTAATAGGTGATACAAGTAATCTAAAACTAATTTAAAGGATATGGGAAGATATATATAGGTTAAATCCAAATATTATGCCATTTTATAGAAGAGACTTGTGTGTCTGCAGATTCTGGAATCCAAGCAAGTCCTGGAACCAATCCTTTGTGGATACCTAAGACAACTATTTTTATTTTTAACAAATTCATATAGAAGAAAATCTGGAAGACAATATTCTATAATATTAACAATGGCTATCATCAGGTAGTAAAATTAAAAAGAGACTTTCATTTTCTTAATTATGTTTTTTTTTTGTAAAGAGAGAGGGACAGTGAGTGAGAGAGAGAGAGAGAGAGAAAGACAGAATCAACTTTGTTTAGTTTTTCATGTGGCTTCCGTTGCTTAGACACTTTGCTGTGTACGTGATGCTGGGATTTGAACCTGCATGCTCGCACATGCCACGCAAGCATTGTAACCACTGCTCCAGCCCCTTCTTAATTATGTTTAGCTATATTTTCCAAATGTACCTCTAATGAATATACTGCTTCTATAATTACATTAAAATTCATATAATAAATAAACACAAACAAATGTACATACACACGTTGTTTTCAGGGACAATAAGATTAACATTTAAATTTATGATAGCAACTCTGCTCTGTGAGGTCAGGATCAAATAAAAAGAACACTGTTTAGTTTTACCTCTACAGCTTTCTGTTGCAGCCGGTCACGTTCCTCTTTTTCTTTGCCAACAAACCACACCTCCCACGGTGTCAGGCTGCTTTCCGGTAAGTGCACCTGTTTCTGTTCTTCTTGGTTATTTTCTGATTCGACTTCGCTGCTAGGAAAGAAAGGATACTGTAGAACTTGTACATGAAACTCTTCTCTTACTGGTCAGAATCACTTGGCTATACAATGAAAACAAAATTTAACAATGTATTTTCAATATTATTATTGTAAAAATACATATAAATTAATTATATAAAGCAAAAATATGAAAAATCAAGAGAAGGAAATCCAATTTTGAATTAGTTTTTCCATTTACTTATGCCATTCCCTTAAAAGAAATCATATTATTTAAAAACCCAACGGAGGGGCTGGAGCGGTGGCTCAG
The DNA here is from genome assembly GCA_004027875.1 of Aplodontia rufa. Taxonomy (NCBI): domain Eukaryota; kingdom Metazoa; phylum Chordata; class Mammalia; order Rodentia; family Aplodontiidae; genus Aplodontia; species Aplodontia rufa. Next base: position 26,372 of record PVKS010021306.1, on the reverse strand, counting down.
CGGTTACGGCGCTTGCCTAGCATGCGCGAGGACCCAAGTTCGAACCCCAGCAGCACCACACACACAACTGAGTGTTGTAGCAACAAAGGCCACATGAAAAACTAAATAAAGTTGTTTCTCCCCCACCCCCACCCCCACCCTCTCTCACTGTCCCTCTTTAAAAAAAAAAAAAAACCCAATGGAGTAACTTGAACCAAATCTATTTGCCTCAATATCACTTGAGGCAATTATTCATAAAATTTTTATTTTTTTATTTCTAAAAATTCTTTCTAGACAACTAATTACAAATTACTACTACTACACATAACCTTTTGTGTTTATGCATATGTATATGCTACTAGAGGTCAAACACAGGGCCTTGAGCATGCTACTGAGCTATATCTCCAGTTCCCCCATTACATCACATCCTAATCAGATCCTCAGGCAGACTTTTCCCCTTTCCCTCCCTTAAATAGCACAGAAAAAAAGTAATAGATACATGCACAGAGAGAATGATAAAAGTAAATCTGCTAATAATTAGGGATTCTGTAAATTTGAAATTGTTTTGAAATAGAAAGTTACAGGAAAAAAAATAATGGCCGTTGTTTCTTTTTTTTTACTGCTAGGAATAGAACCCAGGGCCTCATAAATGCTAAGTACACTCTGTACCACTGAGCTACACTCATAGCCCTGACGGCCCTTCCCTCCTTCAATATTTAACGTTTTGGTTGATGACCTTCTGCCAGTTCTCTGAGTATACACACAGTTCTCTGAGTATACACAACTCCCTAGTCTAGTTATCTCCTACTATGTCTCCATCTCTACTTTGGACATTTTATCAGTCTGACTCTTCTGGGTACACAGAAAATTAACTGTATAAGTAAATAAGGAACTTTGCTAGATATATAAAACTCAGAAAACTTAACAATTGACACCCATGAAAAGACAGGTTGTTCAGTACCCAACACAGCTCCAGATACTAGTTTATTATATAGACTCAGCTGTTTGTATCTTTAATATTGTTCCTTCTAGCAAAAAATTGCCTCACAACTGCTTTGCACAATTTTTCTACTTTATAGACTCCGTTTCCTTAATTTTTTTGGCCACTGTTATTTATTAACTCATGATCTTATGGAATTTGTATTCTAAATGGGAAAGAGACATTGCTGATATATTATTTCTTAGGCACATTTTTCCTTTTCAGTCTTGCAGAATGACTTCATCTGTTCTCAGCTTTAACATTGTATCATTACATGCTGATTATACCCTGATCAGCAATTATAGGCCAGATCTTTATCTTGAATTCCAGACTTTTATTTTCAACCACTTGATAGAACTCCACTTAAACATCAAACTTAATTAAAAAAAAATCTAAGCATCTTCTAACATCCACCCAGGAGCCTCCCCACCAAGACAAAGTCTATTCCTCTTATAATCCTACCAGTGAAGATTACCACCATTCACCCAGTTGTACATTCCAGGAATCCAGATCTCTGACTCCACCTGCTCCCCCTCCACATTGGATTTCCCTTTATGATCTTGCCCATACAATCATCTACTCATGTCATTTCTACATTCTTCAGTTTTCTCAAGTGAATCTCTCCAACCTTTTACTCTCTGAACATAAATGGCCTCTATCCCTCCCATTTGAATTTCTGTATCTGTTGCCAGATTTGCCCCTCAAATGTATTATCATGTCACTCCCATCTAAGTTCTTCAGTGACCCATTTGCCCACAGATTGAAATCCAAACTCCTTTGCCTGACATCCATGAACTGTTCCCTATATCTCTGCTCTCCAAATCCAGACTCTACACTGCTGAATTCCTTTACGTTGGTAAATATGACATGGTGCTGTGCTCTGCAGCTTTTGCGTAAAACTGAAATTCCTTTCCTCTACCTCCACGTGTGGTGTTTTTTTTTTGTTTTTTGTTTTGATTTTTTGTACCAGAAGTGCTTAACCACTCAGTCACATCCTCAGCCCCTTTTGTATTCTTTAATTTTGAAACAGAGTCTTGCTAAGTTGCTTAGGGCCTCACTAAGTTGCTGAGACTGGATTTGAACTCGTGATCTTCCTGCCTCAGCCTCAGAGCTTAGTTTTGCAAGTCATATAGCCTAGGGATAAAACCTCTATCTGCTTCTTCCTAGCTAGTATACATACCACTTTAAACTTTTGTTTTTGCATCCGTAAAATGAAGATGACAGAAGTAGCTACCTCACAGGTAGTACTGCATGAAGCAATCTATTCTAAAGCACTAAGTTCAGTTTTGGGTACTCAGTGAGCACTTGGTATGCTATTTATTATCATTATTACTATAATTAACTCCTACTTTTCCTTCAAGTCTGACATTATCTTTATTGTCTAGAAAATTTTCTGAAAACCTTTTAGATTAATGGCATTGGGCTTCCTGTTACTGGTCCACCTCTGCCACAGGCCATAAGTTAATTAAAGAAAGAGAATGTGGCTGATTGTGGTGGCACAGTGTAGCCTGCAATCCCAGAGATTCAGGAGGCTGAGGCAGGAGTACTGTAATTTTGAGACCAGTCTTGGCAACTTAGTAAGACCCTGTCTCAAAATAAAAAATAAAAGCCAGGCACATTGGTGCACGCCTATAATCCTAGCAACTCAAGGGTGAGGCAGGAGGATAACAAGCTCAAAGCCAGCCTCAGCAACTTAGAGAAGTCCTAAGCAACTTAGCAAGACCCTGTTTCAAAATATAAAAAGGGCTGGGGATGTGGTTCAGTGGTTAAGTCCCCCTGGGTTCAATCCCTGGTACTAAAAAATAAATAAATAAAAAACAATAGGGTTTGGAGATGTAGATCAGTGGTTGAGTACCCTGGGTTATATTCCTAGTACTAAAAAAGAAAGAGAGAGGAAGGAAGAAAAACATGCCTTGACTAAAGGCTAGAATATGAAATATTTGTTGAAACAAAAATCAATCAAATAATGATTTTTTAATGACACTTTAAATATTTCTTTACTATTTTCAACAACTGTATTCAAAACGTGTTGCATACAAATGACAGCTCTACCAATAATCAAGAAATTTTTCATAATTAGCCACTTATGACAAGATATTTATTAAAACACAACTTTCCTAATATTAGTTATATAAAAGTCAAGAAAGAATTGAAGAAACAGTGGCCCAAAGTATATTATAAAAGATTCCTAAAAAATACTTCTCATTATCTTGACTGAGGTCAGCTTTGAACATCATCTCAATCCTGGCTGACATACTTTAAGGTCAATGCATCCTCTAAACACAGCTCTATTTATACTAAAAACATCTTGAGATGTGGCTCAGTGGCACTGTGCTTGCCTGGCATCCCTGAAGCACAGCAAAAAAAAAAGAAAAAAAAAGCCTTGAACTCATAATTATCATGTGCAGCCAATGCCTGAGTCTAGCTCAAAGAAGTCTTACTCTCCTAGTATGCCATAATCAGATGTATCAAGTAAGGAATGGAGAAAGGCAAAAAAAAAAAAAAAAGCCACATAGCTCTAGGTTTCTTTTGTATTCTACAGAGGATGCTGACAGGCCAAAACAATGGCTGGGCTATGACTCAGGCTGGCTTCTCGCATCTCATTCCACATAAACTTTTCAGGGCAACAACTAAAGATTAGAAGTAGAAAGAAGGAATACAGACATTTTCTAAATGGAAAGTAAAGAAGTACTAGTTTTCCTGAAGCATTTGAAAATAATCACTGTATCCATCTGTGCTCTACGAAGTAGGAAATAGGAATTCATTCAACACACATTTATTGAGCACCTAATAAGCACCTGACATTTGCTACACACCATCTGCAGTCTCTTTCCAGACCCACATCAATATTCGTTTGACTCCTGGGGAATGAAATGATAAGGAAGGCAGCCTCTATCAGGTCATTCAAGTTTTATGTAAGACACATTGGCCTGGCTCCTCCCCTGACAGGCTCCATTTGACTCTCAGAAGCTAAAGCAGGGTCTCAGTAACTGAGCTATAGCTTTTCATGGCCATTTATTCCTCAGGTTAATAAACTATGTTCGCACTTAACCTTGTTAATTATGTTCCAGAATTATTTCCCACAGCTTTAGAATTCATTTTAAAAACATCTGAGACCCACTAAGTCTGAATGATCCCTACAAAGCACAGATGAACACAGACTCCTTAAATCCTAACTCCTACCACTGAGTCTACCAGGTTAATCAAAAACGGCCTCTTTCTTGTTGCTACAAACAGCCTGGAGAAGTAGCTTGCTTGGTTACACTTCCTGATTTCCACCCACCAATGTACCTCTCATCCTAAAAAGACTCAGTCTTGTAACCCAGGTATATGGGTCACTTTGTGTGGATCCACATTCCATTCATTTGTTTCATTTATTCCTTATGCTGAAAGGGGCTAGCTATCTTGCCACTTACACCTAGAGCATGGATTCTCTGGACTGAATTTAGATCTCCTACACAAGCTGTGTTCCTTATACAGCTTAACAAACTTGTAAATGTTTCCTGCAGATTGCATTTACCCCAGAATAGACTTAATTTATTAGCTATTTCGGCAGGGATAGGACCTATGCTTCTATTTCTATACACTGAACACTAGGCATGTAGCCTAAGGAAGAGAGAACCAGTTCAGTACACCTCAATACTAGGCCCAGGTCTGCTAATAACTAGGTGTAGGCCTTGAGTCAGACTTTTTATTTGTGTTCTGTGACACAGTTTTATTACCTGTAAAATGAGTGGATAGAGCTGGGCTTTAATTTAATAGAAACCATGTCTATTTTGTTTATGGTCCCCAGTACCTAAACTAATATGTGGCAAAACATAAATGTCTGCTGAATGAATCACTGTGGATATAAACATTGTGATGGTTTTAATAATCCCTTTGGTTCAAATATTCTTTTGATACAATGATAACTATTCCACTGAAAGTTCCTGCTCAGATCACACACAACCTTGTCTCTGCATGCTGACGTGGACACTGCTAAACCTCTGTATTTCAGCTCTTTGTACAACCTACTGCATACAATGCATATCGGCACTAAGATTATGGACAGGAGTTCTGGAGTCCACATTCTGGCCTTCTGAGGATTTGTAAAACTTCTGATATAGAAGCAGTTTTGTGTTTGAGGACAGTGGGTTCGCAGCAATTATATTCTCAGGAAAAAGGGCTAAGAACCATGGAAAAACACGTCATCTGTAAGAATCTGGGGCAGCACTTGAGGATGCAGGCGCCTGCTCAGCCTCCGAGGTGGCAGACAGCAGGTCGTGTGGCCGGCAGACGGTGCTTAAAAGGGTGTAGGGAACCTTGAGATCGTGCAGCCTCGGCTTTACCTGGCGCAACCCTGTAACTCCATTCCTCTCAGGCTCACCACGTCGGCCAAAGAGTCAGGGGCATCTTCGTCCACGTCTTCCTCTTCCTCTCCTTCGCCGTGGTCTCCGTCAAACGGGAAGCTGTGGTGGCGGAGGGGAGACAGCAGCGACAAGGTGGAATTGCTGCAGCTCTGAGGCGGCGACGACGAACACTCAGACGTCGACACCACCCCCAGCCCCTGCCCCCGGGGTCCCGTCATGAGGACGGTGAAGGAGGGCTGAGACTCGGGCCTGAAGTCCGCTGAGAACCCGAAGCCAAAAGGGGGAGAAGCAGCACGCCACCGCCCCACCGCCCGCATCAGGCCCGCCAAGTTCAAACCGGCCGAACTGCGGCGGCGACGTGCGCTCCCAGAATGCCCCGCGCGCGCCGGGTCTGGCCAATCCGGGCCGGCTGAGCCCCGCGTTGCCGTGGCGACGCAAGGAGGCCGCCAGGGCTTTGTCCAGGCCTGCAGAGCGTGGCTTCCTCTCGGTCCGCCCGTCCTTCCTCCTCTGGCTGGAAGGTGCTGCGGCGTGTGAACTTGTTCAACTCCGCCTCTCCCAGCTGACACCTTCGAGCGCAGGTCCCTTTGGGGTTGGTGTTGCAGACCATTTGATACAGGAGCTAATGTTGACTCTGAATAAGGCAACTCCTTTTAAAGGAGGACTACTCCCCATCCCGTTAAGGTCAGGGTTGTAAGCATCAGTAGTCATTTCTTTGAGCACAAGCCATTTTTACTAGGAAAGGGCGGGGGGACTTTATCTAAGTTTACAAGTGTATCTAAGAATGCAGAATTTGATTTGATTTATTTATTTATTTTTGGACAATGAGTGTTTTGGTAGCACCTAAGTTTCGGGGCACTTTAAGGCAAATCATTAGCTACACCTGTGAATTTTTTGGACGTTTTCAAGCCTTTACTATGTGCTAAGCCTCTGGGGTAAATGATACCCTTACCCTCAATTCCTCATCCTTTGGTAGCTACAAATCTACAATTAAAATATGCTGTGATATGCATTTTATGAAGAAAGAAAAATTTGTAGGAACTCTAGATTCTCAGGGATTGGGGATGGAGATACAGGTACCAAGAGAGGTGACAGACACTAAAGCTACGTGCTTTGTACATACTGACAAAACTGCATACACTGGTGTACATATAGCTTCTATCCAGTTTATAATGTTTACTACTGGTAGAGACATCACATGAAAACATCCAGTGATTAAAAAGAGCACACAAAACTTGTTACCGACCAAAGAGTAATACAGAATCTTTGATGAAATGTAGATTTTCAAAATTCAGCACAGGACAATTAGATATGACAAATAATAATCATTGACAATTCTGAATAAAATATGGTATACAGGCCAGGGGTGTTGCCCAGAGCATGTAAGCCTGAATTTGATTCCCAGTGCCATAAAAAACATATACATGCTTGAAACTAAATGGAATATTTTGTTTAAATTTTTAGTAAAAACAGTGAAATGGAAGAAAATTGGAGCACTGTTACTGAGTAACAAATTGATCAAGGAGTAAGACTTGGCAGAGTTTTTTTTTTCTCTATTCCAATTATTCAATATTAGAATCGCTGGTTAAAATATTTTATTAGAACATCTTTAGAATCAGTAACAACATTTAAAGAACCTGGGCTGCTTTTGGCCTTCAAAAGGAGGAAAGCTTGAGAAGCATTTTCTGGACAGAACCTAATAGATATATAGTGGGAAAATCACAGGTTTTATTATATGAAAGGAATGAGTATTTGAATCAGTGGTTTTCCTCTTACTCAATGAGAATGTCCTTAAATAAGCTGTTGATCTTTCTAATACCAATTTACCCCTCTGTAATAAATTAAGAAAACAATCTTCCTCATGGTCATGGTATCTAATTAATCCTCAAAACTTCTAGCTCAGGACCTGACAGGTAAAATTGTAAATTCTATCATTTGAATTCAAAACTTTTCTACTTTAACCTTTTGATACAAGAATCTAATATGTCATACACTTCCCTTTCTCCTTTAGATGCTTCATTGGACAAAGAATGCCTTTTCCTTATGATTCAAGGTCATCCTTATGACAATTACATTATGTTCTAGCAACTCTGGAGCCTCAAAGGCTATGAGGCAGTTATATGGTGTGGATGCTGGTGTTCGAGTCCCTTTGGTCTTATACTGCTTTTCCACTACTGCGCCTAAGAAGTCATAAAGAAGGGTAGGTAGGAATAGCATTAAAAGAGGGATTTTCCCCTTAAGTTTTTGGGTATTGACTTAGTAATGTGTTCTTTTTTTACTCAATTATTTTCATTTTCATAGTATATTTGAATTTTTTTTGGCTGATTCTGTATAAGCAAAGAATGGCCTTTGCTTAAAAATCTCTATCTATCTGACATTGTTACAAAAGTCATGCAATTTCCAGATAGCCGTGTGGCATTATACAGCTTTTAAGAACTATCCCTAGACATATTGAAGTATCTACAGATGAAATATGATGTCTTGGATTGCTTCAAAATAATCTAAGAGGTAAAAGAATTGAGGGGACTTGTGAATAATGTAAAAATGAAACAAGATTTACTGTGTGCGGTGGATAACTAGTAGTGGTGATAGGCATGGAGAAGGGGGGGAATTTCAAACACATTGAAGTTTAAAGCACACATAGTAGTGCATGTACACAAACACATACAAACAAACTATGCCCAGAATTAAGAGGACTGGGGGCTGGAGTGGTGGCTCAGCAGTTATGGTACTTGCCCGGCATGCTCAGGTACAGGGGTTCAAACCCCAGCACCCACATACACAACATTTGTTTCTGTCTCTCACCATCCTCTTAAAAAAAAAAAAAGAGGACTGAGTTTTGGTTGGGTCTAATTTGCTGTGGTTCAAGACTGATTTAAATTTCATTAAACCAGCTGGAGCAGTGGCTCATCGGTTACCATGCTTGCCTGGAATGTGCAAGGATGCAGGTTTGAACCCCAACACCATGCACATCACGAAGTGTCAGAGCAATGAGAAAACAGATGAAAAACTAAATAAAATTGATTATTTCTAAATTTCATTAAACCCTTTGTTTTCTCATTTGCTAAATGAGGGCTTGAAGATTGTGAATATTGTTTCTAGGCAATTGCCTAAATTTAATACCATGTAGGTTTTTAAAATCGTTGCTTTTCAATAAAGATTGAATTGATAGTATTCACTTAACATTTCACAATTTGTTTTCCATGTTACAGTTCAGATTTAAGACAGGATAAAACTTTACTTGTAAATTTCAGTCAAATGTTCTTCTATATTTACAGATGAATATCAAAGTGTTTTCTAATGATTATTTCTAACATTTCTAATACTCTGTATTTAAAATTTTTAAATTTGTTTCCATAATACTAAGTAAATACATTAATATGGTTAGTTACAAATTAAGGCAAAATAGATTGCTTTCTAGAAACTTTAATAATTCAAAACATTGAGTACAATATTGTATTTCATACAATATATAGCACAGTTCATCACATATTTTATATCTGCTATTCTATTTTTAAATGAATGAAATGAAGTTTTCAATAACTGAATTTTGAGAAAAAATTTTAATTATTATTCTTACCAAGTTATGATTTAATATTTATGAGATGTGTAAATATACAAACCAAGTTTTTAAACTTGTAAATAGTTGACCTTACAAAATTACAACACACTGTAAATAAATCCCTCCCACATTTTATACAAACTACATGATTTTGATATACAAAGATTCTGTTTTTACACTGACAATGTACAACCAAGACTATTTACAATGCAAAAAAGTATATAAACCACAATTTAACATTCTGCTACTGGCAGCCACTATAGTTTAGGAGGTAGCTTTAATTAAACAAAATGAACAGAAGCCACATTTCCCAACTTGTGTTCTAAAAATAATTTACATAAGATAAAAATTCATTATATGCACAGTATGTACAGTTTAATTATTAAACTGCAATCTAGCTTAATTTTTCTTTTAGTATATCCAGGATAACTAATATGGCAGTGGGTTTGCTACTTATCTATAGCACATTGTTCAAAAAAACATATTGAGCAATTATAACCTTAAGACTCCACAAAGAAACATTGCATAAGACCCTAGATGAGAATCAAGTAAAATGTTTAATTTTCAAAGACATAGGACTAAGCCTTATCCTTTTTCCTCTCTTAATGACATTTTGTCTTGTCTAACCAGAACTCAGCATTTGAATGGTGGTTTGTATTTTTTTTTTTTTTTTTTTTTTTTTGTAAATCATAGTGTGGGAAAATTTTATGGATTCCTCCACATAATAAGAGAAGTTCAGGGGAATCCATCTCACCAAGAAATAAATGTAAGTGCTTTGTGTCAATTATTCCCAGCTTTTTTCAGTTATATAAAATTATTTATCCCGGTTTACTTTCTGTATAATCCAAACTGTAAATAGATGACATACCAAAAAACTGGAAAACATCAGTAGAATCAATATTAGGCATCATTTATTAATGAGAACATTACATGGAGCCATCAAATCCCTTAGGTACTATTAAAATATCCCTATTAGTAATTTAGCCAAATCTTAAATCCACACAGAAATTAGCCATTTACTTTGTACTAGTGGTGTGGTTGCAAAATACAAAAAATCATTGTGATCGTACCAAAGCAATGTAAAATGACTCAAAACAAATGTTCTGCTGGTTTTAAAAAAATCTAACAGCTGTTAATATTGTTTTTAAAACATCATCAGGCTTTAGTTTCATAAAGCACTTGAACAAAATGTATGATTCTCATCTCAAAGTGGAAATAGAAAACTCAATGATACCTATGTGTACTCTCACAGTTCTAGATGGGAGACCATCCCTTTTTTTGGCCCTGTAGTAAGTTGTCCTGAGATTAATAATGAAATATTAGGTAAAATTAGCAAGACTTTTTCGTCAGTTATATAAAGTCACATTTTGAACTATTTTTTAAAAATATTAACAGCTGTCCTTTATCATGTGCTTAATTCAGAAACGGATATAAAATAAATTTGCTCCTTACAGATCAGAAAAAGACCTGTTATATTGCTAATCACACCCAAAATCTTTTTCAAATTGTATTTGTTTCAAACAGACCACGAATTGCTTGGACATTATATTTTTTCACCAATTAATAATTTAGGCACCTATTATTCTTAGAAAATATCTGGTTTGAGAAATAAACTGCCACCTTCCCCTTCTAAGTGACACCAGGCAGTGATTACAGAAGTGCTTCCCAGATGAAAGAACAGAATGGGGTTCACTCCATAAACACCATGATTTTGGCTGATGGGGGAAATAGTTAACAAACACAGTAGTTCAGTCTTTAACTCTTGGTAGATTGTAAGCATAGCGCACCAAAGGGAATCCTCGGCTCTGGTAGAAGCAGGCTCGTCCACAGGCCTGCACCTGGTCAGAACTGTCTGAGACAAAAGAGTCTTCTTCATCTGCATAGTCAGAGTGGGCTGACTGAGTGCCACAGTCAGACCAATACCCCTCTGGTCTTTGGCAAGAAGCCACTGCCAATGCAGGACAGCTGTGTGATTTTATTAAGTGTTTGCATGATACCGGCTTTGTCAAAAGAAAGGATTCACAGCAGTCACACACGGTCAAGTTACCCTGCAAGTGTGAGTACATGCCACAGTCATAGTAGAAATCCTGTTCCACACAACCACCTTGGCTACTGATGGACACCGAAACTGATCCACTTTTCTTGGTCACACGTCGCTTCATCAACTTCCAGTCTTCTTTAAATTTTGGATTGAAGAAAACATACAGGACTGGATTTAGGCAAGCAGGTAATGGGAAAAATATCAGAGTAACAGACTTCATTATTTCAGGACTGATAGAGATTGCGGTGATCAATGGTGCAAATGAGAAGAATGCAACAGGGCAAAAAAAGATGCAATTGGTGAAGATGAGCCAAGCAACATGCTTAATCATGCTAGACTGTGAGTTTTCTGAGAGGTCCTCCTTTTCCAGGTTGCAGTAAAGTTTAGTGTAGATGACGGCCATTAATAAAAAAGCTAGTGAGTTTAATAGCACTAATGTTACCGTAAACCCTAACGACGGTGTTTCTCCCGTGGGAAATGGCAAGCACAAAGGTGATGCAGAATATTCCCCTCCGTGGAGAAGAGGGAAACAGCCTGCTACTACAGCACCCAGAAAAGCAAAAAGGGCAGCAACCCGGAACTGCTTGAGATGATTGTTTTTCCCATTTTTCATGATATTTTTTGCAGATAAGCTTCTCTCGACAGCTGCTAACATTAATAAAAATATGGCACTTTCTGAGGAAAAAACTCCAAGAAACCCAGCTGCTTTGCAGCCACTGCCAGTCTCCCACCAAATGCCAAATTCAGCAAATCTGCCCCATGAGACAGCATCAAGAAAAGTTAAGATGCCGGTATAGATTCCCATGAGTAAGTTAGACACAGCAATCAAGCCTATGAACAACTTGGGGGAAGGCAGTGATGTACAAGATGCGAAGGTTGTTAAAATGACAAGCAGGTTGAAAAACAATGCAACCAAGAAAATGAACCACACGGTAAGACGAATCATCCAGCTTCCCAGTAAATATTCACAGGGCTTAAAAGCACCTAAAATGAAAAAGAAAGAGAAACATGAAAGACAATTTAGAAAACACCATATTTCAAATGATGTGCTTGGTAGAATGACTAAGGATAGTGAAATGCAAAATAAATCTGCTAACTAACTGAACCAAACTGAAAAGATGACTACTTTTAAGACACTTCCATCATAGAATAAGTATTTTAAAAATAAACCAACTTTATCCAAAAGGGATGGCACAGACCTATGATCCCAGTGACTTGGAACACTGAGGCAGGAGGATTGCGAGTTCAAGACCAGACTCAGCAACTTAGAAAGACCCTGTTTCAAGCTAAAAAAAAAAAAAAAACTAAAAAGGACTAGGGGTGTACTCAGTGGTAAAGTGTTCCTAGGTTCAATACCCAGTACCAATACAAAACAAAACAAACCAGATTTAGTTTCTTTTATTAGTTATCTGGTAAGGCCATACAGAGATATTTTCAAGAAAATTTCCACTTATACCAATACACAAAGTACAATATCTAGCACATAAAAGGGATTTGAAATATTGAGGGTCTAGAATCAGAGGGTTCATAAATTGCTACTTTTACCTTGAAAAAGCAGCTTAAGCCTAATGAATTTAATTTTCTGATTTGTAGATAATAATGCCTGTTTCATGGTGTTGTACAGCTTAAGTAAAATTACATACATAAGGTACTTAAGCAAGCTGCTGGGCACATAGTAGGACTTCAGTAAGGTTAACTTCCTTCTCTTTTTCCTTCCTAGTCCCTATATACTTTGTAACTGTATAAGTATATATGCACACATATTTGTTACATATCTTCACCCACTTCTTATGGCATTCAAAGGCAACCCAATGAGGCTGGTTAAGGTAGGTATAATCATCCCCATTTCCCATCCAGAGAAACTGACATTTCAGAGCTTTGGTGACCAGACAAAAGTCATTCAAAATAATAAGACCAAACCACTATGATGTTAACTGGTCATACAAAGCTTGGTACAAAACAAAAACCCTATATAATACAAAGTAGAATTATAAGAATTCATTTAGTTGCTCAATTGCTGTTTCTAATATCTAGCATGCTAATTGTCACAAACGACAAATATTTAAAACTACACAGAGAAAGAATTTTGACTATCAAGAACAAGAATCCTACTTATCACAATTGTCTAAAAAAAACATATCTTTCTGAACTGCATGAAATTTAACACATATAATAAAACTCTTTAATCATCCAGATATTCACAGACCTAAAAAGCCCATTCTGTATCATTTATCTGATTTCCAATTAGCATGAGTTTTTCTAATTAAATTTCTTTTCACCCCATACTCAGTAAGTGCTAAAGTGGAAGCTCTATCACTTCTTTTTTTTGGCAGGACTGGAATTGAACCCAGGGGTGTTCTACCACTGAGCTATATCTCCACCCCTTTTTATTTTTCATTTTGAGGCAGGAACTCTAAATTGGTGAGGGTCTCACTAAGTTGCTAAGGCTGCCTTGAACTAGCAAACCTCCTGACTTAGCCTCCAGAAGGGCTCAGATTATAAGTGAACTCAGTACCACAAAAGAATACTGTTCCCTTCTCACTAGGTCATCAATTCTATGTACATTCTCTAACACATGGATCCTTATGGAGCAAGTGAGTGAGCTGCACCCCAAACTTTCAAAAATTAACATACACACAATAAAATGACATAAACTTAAATGATTCTTGCTAATCCCATTCATCTAGTGAGATTAAGCTTATTCTTGACACAAGGCGCTGGGTTAAGTATTTAAAGAGCACATACATAGCCCCTTAAGAAGCTCACAATTCAGCGGCAGTCATTAGTGAATTCACAGCACTGATGATTCTGAGTTATAAAATTAATGGCCAGATCAGCCTGTGACATCATACGAACAGGAATCTATTTGGTAGCACATGATTTAACAAAAATTATTTAATCCTTGCCTTTACAGTCAAATTATAAATCCAAGTTCTCTGGTAGATAAGGTAGAATATGACATTACAATCAAGTAAATATGTGGCATCCATTCAATAGCTCTCCTAAAACTACAAATTCAAAGAAGTAAATCAGAGAAGACAAGATTGCATTTTAAAATTAATAATAGGGCTGGGGACAAAGCTCAGTGGTAGAAAGAATGCATGCTTTGCATTCAGGATGCCTTGGGTTCAATCTCCGCACCATACACACACAAAAATAATCATAATAAAAAACATTAAAAAATCTTTATGGACTGTGACTTATTTCAGAACTAGTTCAGACTTAAAGGATCATCAAGAAAGTTCTTCTCCAACTTGATTTGCAAGACCCTCACCTGGGAGAGCTTTGTTAACATGCAGATTCTGATTCAGTAAGTCTGAGCCTGAGATTTCTACAAGAGATGCCTGACACTGACCATACTCTGAATCCGAAGGCCTTACAGGATCATCTTGTCTCACCCTTATGATGATAGAGATCACATCCATCCCCAGGAGCTTTAGATAGATTTGCCCAATGTTTACTTATCGTGAAAAATTGCAGCAAAGTGGATTGTGCATTACCTGTTGCAGGAGTACAATGGATAATTATTTGACTGTGTTCTTCATTTTCAGCACTGCTGGAGACATTTGCTGCATCAACAGTACCTGAATATATAGCAAAGTATGCTGAATTAAAACTACAATTCAAAAGAACCTATGTTAAACTTGGCATATGCAAGGGTCGATAACACATTAAAGATGCCGATAACACAAGAAAGGTTTTTTTCTCAAAGACTTCATATTGATCCTTCCCAAACTGATTACAACACACACACTTTGATTAATGCCTGAAGCAGTGTTCTATTTCTAAAGGTTCATGCACTTGCCTTTCTCCTTTGTCACACTATGGTCTTGGAGGCTGTTATCTTCTGTATTTAAATTTGCATAAGAGTCACAGCCCCAAAATGCACAGCACTGATAAGCATATGGTACTGATAAAGACCTGGAAAAAAAATTGTAAAATACACATTGAGTAGCAACTTCACAGATATGGTTTTGTTTTGTAAAAAGTATTTTAATCTTTGGAAAGTCCAATGTAGGGGTCAGAAAAATCTGACTATCACATGCTTTAGCCTGACTGACCATTTATCCTCTGGGTACCTCAGTTTCCTTATTTATGAGCTTTGGTAAAGTTCATAAAGATGGTCATAAAGATACACCATGAGCTTCTCCCTTTCTTGTGAGATATATCTTAAAAGCTGGATGCAAATCAAGTCATCATTTAACAATTCATAACAATACTGCACTTTAAAGTAAAACTGTTGGGCTGGAGTGGTGGCTCAGTGGTTTCGGTGCTTGCCTGGCAAGCACAAGGCCCCGGGTTCAAACCCCAGCACCACATACACAACTGAGTGTTGGAGCAACTAAAGCCATGTGAAAAAACTCAATAAAGTTGTTTCTCTCTTTCTCTGTCTCTCACTGTCCCTCTCTCTTTAAAAAAAAAAAAAAAAAGTAAAACTGTTGCCAGGTGCAATAGCACATGCCTATAATCCAAGCTACTTGGGAGGCTGAGGCCAGATAGTGAGTTCAAGGCCAGTTTCAGCAACTTAGCAAGGCCCTGTTTCCCCCACCCCCCAAAAAAAGGGGGGCACCTGGGTTCAATTTCCAGTGCTGCAAAAATAAGTAAATAAAAAATAAAGTAAAAATCTTAATTACTACTTTTAAATGTCTTAACCATGCCAAAATTATCATATAAAAGTGGTAGTTTCATTTAAAATTAATAACCAAGGTCATTTGTGACTTTACACTATTAAATAAATTTCCTTGGTCCATATAAATGTACTGAAAATATTTATTTTCTTCTCCCACAATAACATTCCCAAGTCTTTTCTCTGCTACTTTTTCTTTTTTTAAACAAGATTTTATTTTTCGTTATTTTTACTATATTTTTCTGTTACATTTTCTACTACATTAATAAGGCCCCCCATATGGCTCTAAAATATTACAGTATTGTATAAATTTTCTGTAAGTTCACACTTAAGTGGCTTCTGACATGTTGTTGCTAATGACAAGTCCACTATATAAAAACATTTATATAAAGCTCTTTCAAAGTACTAAGGGCTTCAGTTCATGTTCTCAACATATACGGAATAATGCTCATGTTCTATTTTTCACCAAATTTGCAAGGACAGAAGTAGAAAACACTTTTAAATTATAGCATACTAGAAAAATCTGGAAACCACAGCAAAAAAAAAAACAAAAAAAAAAACAGGACACTGTATAATTTGGGAGCCTACCATAACTCCAGTGAAAAAGAAAAATAAGCAAAAACACACCTGAGATTAACAAAATCTTTTGCTGTTAAGGCTTCTTTCAACTTGAAGTTGCCCACAAGTTTCAGTTGATTTAGCCCATTTAGGCCTTCCTTAGGAAATGAAGTTAATTCATTGAAACTTACATCTCTAAAATGTGAATGAGAATTTGAGTTAACACCTTAAGATACAAATCATATAAAAACATCTGTACATATATATTAATAGCATAAATATTAGATCCCTAAGATGAAGTTTGGGGGTGCTAAAATGATAGATCTAGCACACATCTTGCCATCCAAGAAGCTGTAACAGTATCAATGCAGCTTTTATAATAAGGGAACCACTAAACAGAAAAAAAAATTTTATTTGACTATGTTAAAACATAAACTTCTGTAACAGTGTTTACTGCTTTTGCAATACTATGGAATACAATCTCCTGTCTACTTACAGATTAGTTATTGGCCCAAGCTTTGCAAAAGCTCTGCTGTGAATTTCATGTATCTGGTTTCTGCTCAGATCGCTGTAATAAGAAGAGTAATGTGTTCATCTTTTATAAAATAAAAACTCAAAATGGCAGTTACATAGAACACACCTTAGAAACTGAGGTAGTAACACAATATTGCTGATATGATAACAAAGATCCTCATCTTGTCCAACACCATTGGTCAATGGTGGTCCAATATCATTGACTGCCTCTCCATCACAACAATCCATTTCTTAGCATACAATGCCCTTGCAGCTATAATTCTTGCTGGCATCCATGTCAAAACAGGTGTGAATTTTCTCCACTTTATCATTCTGGTCACTCATATAATTCTAGGTACTACTAATTAGGGGAGGAAAAGTCCAGCTCTTGACAAAGCTGAAAATAAAAATGGCTTCTTATTATTTGCCTTCTCAAAGGTTAGTGATAAGGCCCTGAGGGAAGACAAATAATCAATAAGCAAACAAGGGCATTCCAGGAGGGCTTCAGATATCATTCTTTCCCTCAGCAGGAAATAAAAATCATATCAATAGCAGAGATAGCTCTGTATTCAGGAACACACCCCGAAGAATTCTGATATTACAGAAGTAACAAAACAAAGAAATAATCTGTAGCTACAGTTAAATTGGGCTTGAATGGACATTTTAGGATTGGATAAATTCATTCCATAACACATCTCAGGGATAACAGAAAACAGAAAAACTTTACAACTTGGTTGCAAATCAGGAAAAGAGCAGCTTTTCTTTGTTATAGCTCATCAGTTCCAGCAGCAAGGAGCCAGTCGGTTCTCACGCCTGCCCAGGCCCACAGAAAACACCCACAACAGAAAAACACTCCAAACTCAACCATAACCAAATAGTTTTTAGGAGAACTTGTGTTTTCTTTCCTTTATTTTTCCTTGAGGTACTGGGGATGGAACACAGGGCCTGTGCATACTAGGCAAGCGTTCTACCACTGAGTTACATTCATAGCCCAGTGTTTTTTAAATGGGATCCCCTAGGAAAATAGACTTAATATATGTCATTTTAATCCACTGTCAATTGTTTAATTTCTTTCTATAATTTAGTATAGTATGTTTCTGCACTAAAGTTCTACAAAGGTTGTTGTTAGTGACAAGTTTTGTCTTAGTCACCTCTTAGTCCTAGGCTTAGTAGAGTGCCTGGCACAAACATGTACTTGGAAGCAAATAATGTTTTAAATGAATACTTCCGCCACTTATGAGCTCTATTTGTCATGATAGATACCCCAGTAGAAGGGTCACAGCAAACTTTTCTCTGTAGAGGGCCAGATAGTAAATATTTTCACCTGCGTGGATTATGTGGTCTCTGCCAAAGCGTGACAAAAGCAGCTTTAGACAACACTTCAACCGAAGGCCTGGCTCAGTTCTAATGAAACTTAGCTTACAAAAACAGGAGGCAGGCTAGACTGGCACACAGCCTATAGTTTGCTTACCCTTACACTAACAAACTGACAAATCTCACTATTCTAACTTGAAAACAAACAAACTACATCTCTTAGGATATACACATTATAACTTTCTCACTCTCTAATATACAATATCATCAATTTGCTAGCGTAAGGGGTATGGAAAGTAGATATTTACAAAGTACCAAGTAATAAGGTTCGAAAAACAATATTTATGTAATATAAACCATATCTTTACATTAGTTATTAACATAGAATATTCCATTAGCATGGAAATTATAAAGATAAATTAGATATATTAACTTGTAGCTTGACAAAACTTTTCTGATTAATAATCATAGACAAACTTACAGAATCCTTAGGGATACCAGGCCTTGGAAAGTACTTTCCCTTATTTGGTAGATTTGATTACGTTGCAATGATCTAAAAAAGACAGAAAGAAAGAAAGAGAAAGAGGAAAAAAATTTCTATTTTGAAAAATAAAAATATTGGTTAAGCTTTTTCTAAATTTAAATAAGCATTCATATGTAATATATATTAATCTTCATCTAAGTAAAGAGAACTTCTTTTTGCTTATTTATAAAATGAAAAGGTTAAATTAATTGGAGTTTTATCCTAAATTATACTGGGAGTTAATTGGTTTACTATTTAAATTCCTTATCAAGTCTACTCAAGTGTGAGACAAGGAAGACGACACAGTGAGAAAAGATCCAAGACAAGACCTTAACAAGTTGCACAGGAATTTAGAGAAGATCAAAAAGGAGAGAATTAATTCCTTCTTCTCCCTCATCTTCCAACCCAAGTTCCAACAGAGCTGTCACTCATACACACACACACACACACACACACACACACACACACACAGTGTGTTCCACATCTGATTTCCCTCAAAAGCCCCCAGGACAAGTTATTCCATGTTATTTTTTTTTAATATAACCACTCTTAAGAGTATCTAATAGAAAGCCCAATAAATGCTGGCTGCATGGAAACATCTGATACATAAGGTACAATTTGACATTTTATATATGGGAACGCCTGATTATATGGATTTGTAGTTTCTTAATATTAAAACCATTTATTTAAAATAGGAAATGCTCAATGAACTAAATACACCATAGCACAGAGTCAAAGGCCAACTCACATTTCTTCCAGCGCATGGCAACCATTAAAACTTGGAAGATCTCTTATATTGTTGTAAGACAAGTCCCTTAAAACAATAGAAATTAACAAATTAATGTAATGTTATCTGAATACTCTGTTAATAGTATTGAAAGCAGAAACACTGAAAGCACACTAAGATGTCTAATACAAACATATGACTAACAACAAAGCCCATCATTATGTACAACTACAATGCACCAATAAAAAAATGTGGAAAGAGAAAAAGGTATGACCCAGCAAGAAAAGCAAACTATGCTGGGCGTGGTGGTGCATGCCTATATTCTCATCAACTCTGGAGGCTGAGGCAAAATTCCAACTTCATGACCAGTCTCAGCAACTTAGAGATTCTCAGCAACTTAGTGAGACCCTATGTCAAATATAAAAAATAAAAAACAGGTGCTGGAGAGGTGGCTCAGCAATAGAGCACTTGCCTGGCACGTAAGAGGACCCAGGTTTGTACACTAGCACCGCATGTACTACTAAGCATTGGAGAAACTAAAACCAGATGAAAAAATGGATAAAACTGATTGTCTTTCTCTCTCACTCACTCTTGTTCTGTCTCTAATAAATAAGTATAAAAGAATTAGTGATGTAGCTCAGTGGTAGAGTGCCCATGGGTCCAATTCCCAGTACAAAAAATATCTATTGTTTCTCTAAAGATTTGTAAGCTTCTAGAAAAAGCGAATGGTACAATAAGCTTAAGATTTGTAAAGTTCAAGTACCTACTGCTGAATTATAAACAATATAGAGTAAACTAAGTTATATGGAAATATTTAAAATACAATATACAAATATATAAACATTTATTTTAAGTGGCAAGTTGCAAGTTTTTTAAAATAAAACTTAGAAGCTTTTTAAAGTTTAAATTTTTCTTTTTTTTTTTTTTTTACTTTTGTGTGTGGTACTAGGGATTGAACCAGGGTCCCATATATGCTAGGTAAGTACTCTACCACTGAGTCATATCCTCAACTGCAAATTGCAGGTTTTAAAAAAAATTGTATTTTTCTTTTTCTTTTCTTTTATTTAGTGAGAGAGGGACAGTGGTGGTGGTGGGGAGAATCAATTTTTATTTAGTTTTTCATGTAGCTTTCATTGCCTTGACACTTTATTGTGTACATGGTGCTAGTTGGAACCTGTTTCCTCATGTATACCAGGCAAGTGCCATAACTGCCGAGCCACTATTCCAATCCCCCAAATTTGTATTTTTCAAAAATTGTTTATGGCATAAATAATTTCTATGTCATTCTTTAATTTAAAAGCTATAAGATGAATGGTATGCTCATTCACATTTAAAAAAATACTATTAAATAAAATACCAGAATAGTTAATGCTTAATCCCACTGCAGCTCTCACCAGATTTAAATCTGAGACTCCACTACCCCACTTAATTACTTGCTTAGCCAAACAATCAGTTACTTTGTTACTATCTCCTGCCACTGAATACTTATTAACAACTTAGTAACTTAATTGCTAGTCTTGGTGAAACTTTCACATTATTTATGCTTAATTTCAAGGTCAGTTTAAAAGTGTTTAGAAAGGTACATACTCATTTTATTTCTAATTTAAGCAAGCTTTAGACTCTGCTTAGATTATAGATGAAAGAGAGGAGATTACAGGGAGATGTCACCCCTGGAAAACTAGAATAAGAACAAGGAGTCAGGATAAGAGGGGAAAAAATCAAGGAAGATATTAACTTGGTTTTACTTTGTTCAAAATAAAGGCACAAAATATATGATCTATATATATAATCCTAAAAGTAAATTCAAATGCACATTATTTCTCTGATCAAAA
The DNA here is from genome assembly GCA_004027875.1 of Aplodontia rufa. NCBI lineage: Eukaryota > Metazoa > Chordata > Mammalia > Rodentia > Aplodontiidae > Aplodontia > Aplodontia rufa. Next base: position 5,371 of record PVKS010021306.1, on the reverse strand, counting down.
TGCCTGCTCATTTACACAAAAGAAACAAACAAGAAATAATTAGACCTCAAAATCTCCTTAGGAAAATAGTTCATTAAAAATAAAGCAAATCACTTGTAAAGTGCATAAAAGAAAGGTGAGAGGAGAGGGGGAAAGAATATGACTTACAAAGTTCTAAGCATCTTTTGTTCTCGGCATAAATTATCAGGTATGCTGCTTATCTTTGTACCTGTCAAGGTCCTGTGGAAAAACATTGTTCACATAAAAAATAATCCAAGTCAGCATAACAAACAAAATAAATGCTTACATATTTGCATATGGATAGAGCTTATGCATCCCACTGCCTAACTACCTACTAAAGCTAGGCATGTCAGAAGATGAAATCAACCCTCAATATTGATATCATCTTCACAGTAACGTAAAAAAGAAACAAACAGCAGCAGCAGTGTGACACAGGAAGTTAATATTGTCCAGATGATGGGCTTGCTTTCTCACACAGAGAAAAACATGAACTCACAGGCACAGCCTAGCCATAATCACCTATAAGCTTTGTGACCTCCTCGAATTTGAAATCAACTCAGTTTCCTGCCCCAAATGTTGTTTCTATTGAGTCAACCTGGCTCAGCATTCTGAAAGAGTCTCTTAGTGTCCTCTCTATGTTCCCATCTGTGTCAACCGTCCCTGTTATTTCTTCCTTGGTAGCGTTCTCACACCTGAGGAATCTGTCAGATCATGCTGTATGTCTTGGGACAACTCTGGTACAGACACTGAAGACCTGGAGTGTCATGGTTACAGGTGTGCATTTGGTCAAGCGGACTATCCTCACGACTCCTCACTGTTCCTCACTATTCTATCTCTGGTCTCTTTTCCTTGCCCTCCTCACATCCCCTGTTTACACATTCTCAACCCCAGCAAACTGCACTGAGTGTCAAGTTTAAGCTCCTTACTGCAGTGCTTCCCAAATTTCATTCATTTTGTTTCTCCCTGGGCACATGCGAAAATCATAACATGCATATCACACACCATGGTCAGACTCCTATAGTTGGAGAACTGAGCTATTTCAGCTGTTCCACCCCGCTATCCCACAGTATACTGCGAGGGCAGAGAGCAAGAGTTTAGATGTCACTGAAACCCATTCACAGACACCAAATGTTCAGTGTTCAAGACCTGTCATTTTAAAATCCAATCCCAAACAATTTTCCAAATCTCTCCATGACATACTTCATCAGACTATAAATGAGTAATTCATTCCGATGTTTGATAATTTGTGTGCCATTCCTTAGAATATCTTTAGTTTTATTAAATTCTGCCTTTTTAAATTAAAGACCCAGCTCTGAGAAACCCAACATATTCCATTTCAAACTACTTTCAAGCTACTTTCATCTCTTTGTGTTCCTCCACCTCCTCCATGAATCCTTCTCTGATGTTCTACACTGACTGGTCCCACTTCTGAATTTCTAAAGCACTGCTTCTGCTTTGGAACTTCGTCATTGCCTTAAATATCCAGTGACCCTTTCAGATATTCTCTCCATATAGTAGGCTTATTCTCTTATTCTTATTCTCTTCCCTTTGCATGCTCCCATTTGCAATCACCAGTTCCTGTTATTTCTTCTTCAGCAGTGTTCTAGCATCTGACCTTTCCTCTCCATTTTAACTGCTACAATGCAGATCAGGGGTGAAATGTTGCTGAGAGGAGGGGAGGAATCTGACAGACCATGCTCTATGTCCTGGGGCTAAACTCTGCCTGAGTTAACTTATCCCAAATCCAATAATATATCTGTTAGTCACAAAGGGAGTTGGAGAAACAGCACAAACCCCATCACCATCACTAAGAAGCAAAGGCACCCTGATAGCAGACCTGCGGTGTTATCTCTACACAGACTCTCTTTAAAGAGCCATACTTACAGACTCTCCAGATGGACAGTTCCAGTCAGATTGGGAAACCCCTGTACCATGCTTGCACCACGAATGACTCTTTAAGAAATTGGGAGTGGAAAAAGGATTTTAAAATAAAATAGTTTTTATCAATAATATTTTCATTTGAATCCTTTTAAAGAGTTTAAAATAACAGTGCTAACTAAAAACAAGCTACTTTTGTCTCTTTATGTTACTGGAAAGTATAATTTGGTCAACTGTTCACATCAATAAGAAACACTATAAATTTTCAAAGTCATTCTTTGGACTTCTTCCCAAGGGGAAAAAATAAAAGATTTTCCTTTTTTGAAGCCACAATAATAAATTCTTATTTTCCATTAAAAGAACTGTATAAACATTCAGGTGTGTTTTTAAACTTGCATAATACTTACAAGGAATGCAGATCAGATAGATTGTGAAATGCTGAATTCCCCACAAAAGACAGAGGATTATCATACAAATGTCTGTAAAAATATTCCAGAAAAAGCAAAGTTATCATATGTTCACCAGCACTCTAATACTAAATCTGTTTTCACAGTGTACATATATCTAAAAACCTGCATTTTCTTTCTTCATCCAGATGTTTGACATTGAACAGACATAGCTTTACATGATTTTATATTAAAAGATACTTTAAATACTTACATAGTTCTTAAGAGTGGATTACCACCAAATGCTCCATCAGGGATAACAGAAATAGAGTTACTATGAAATCCGCTAGAAAGATAGGAGAAAAATGTTTTGAAATGTATGTGGCCTATGAAATATGTTAAAACCTAAGTGTCTGCTGCTCAGTTACATAAAATACAACTGATAATGACTACTTAAACATTTTCAAAAATGTGAGGAATCTAAATTAATTCTATCTCATCTATTTCAAGAGCATACCTAATTCCTTTTAAACCCACTGCTTAGTCTAGTATTTATCTGGTCCCTCATATGAATTTATATATTGCTTCATCATTAAAGAACTTTATACCACAAGAATCATAAGGTATTCTGGTCCCCAAGTCTCTCATGGTAGCCTGTATTTTGTCTGTAGGCAACATATGTTAGATTATTAGCTGTCAACTCATGACACATGATCTCTGTTATGCTATATATATTATTCCTATCTCTGCTCATGACAAACCCAACACCCAAAATTCTCCTTCATCTCCTTCATTTATTTAAATATTTCTATTTTTTCAAGTCTGATCAAATTTCTTTGCTTTAGTGATGCCTTTTCCAATGACCCCAAACCTCACTGAGGTCTTTTTCTGGAATGATTTATTAATCCTATTCATTCAACACTTTTTTCTACTTAGAAACATCTATCTGTCTGTCTTCCATGGTTTGCTTTCCCAGTGCAACTAAAACTTCAACTTCAAGCTTCTTAAAGGCAGAGACTATACATCTAGACTTTTTGTTTCAGCAATGGAATCTAACCTGATACAGTAATCTGCTCAAAATGGTTGTACCAACTAATACAATTCAAACTGTATGATTATGCATGTGTGTGTATGTGCCATGGATATATGTAATAGGACAATGGTGTTCTAAAAGTCTCATGGTTGAAACATTAAATGCCAAGTTCTAGAGACACTAAGATATAAAGAGGATAAAGCAATACTCACAGCTCTTTTAAGCTAGGAAGAGCTTTAATAGCCTGAGGAAATTCCTCCAAGTTGTTATAATTCAAGTCCCTAAAAAAAAAAAAAAAATGGGGGAAAAGATGTAGTAATACTGAAGAGTGGTCACAATTTATAAGGCATTTTGGAACAAATATATGTTAAAAGATCACATCCTCTGGTTAATAATCTTTCTCAACCAACCATATTATTACTTGAAAACCCTGAAAAACTTTAATAGAACTTGCACTGTTTCTTAGAAAGATAAATAGAAAAAAAATAATGCTTTTTCTATGATACTTTTGGGTCAATACATTTACAAGTTCAAAGAATTCTTAGAATTACATAACACTGAGGAATTAAATAAGCAAATAATACAAATTTGGAAAATTCACGATACAATAGAATAGACAAAGTATACAGTTGTAGATGATAGAAAATAATATGAAAGCAAGGCTTCCATTTGAAGTTGAGTGACTTCTTGAAATTCTACTATTGGGCAGCTGACCTCAGCCTCATCATCAGCGTGAGGACTTGAGATACGAATAACCAAAAGGACCAGGGTTGATTCACGCTATTATTATCCTCCTGCCAGTTATGAATTATTGAAAATGTTATATTAATTAGGAGAGAAATAAGCCATAGTGGCTTATTATAAAAAGCTTAGTCTTTAGAGTATTTACATTTTAATGTCTCTTAATATAAAGAGCATGTGGGCATGATTAGAATGATTGAATGCAGGAAGACAGTAAAACAAAATTAAAAGCCCAGCTCCTTTGAGAACTATTTTGTTTTCCTTTCCTTCACAGAAGAACAATGGCAAATAAAAAGTAAATGGGAACAAGAGATTTAATTTTAATGTAATTTGAAGAGCATATATGGCCTAGGAGCTTTTCAAGCTTTCATTTGTTATGCTACAAATTACACACTTAACAAAGAAGCCTTGAGTTTGGAACTATCTTCTTGTCGATCTTGAACTTTCAATATCCAGTGATGTTTAGACATGTTAGACATGTTTCATTGTTTAGACAAGAAGGTGGATTAATAGAGTCCTATGAGATCTGAAGTCTTCTCAGTAAGTGACACTTAACCAGAAATTTCAGTTAAACAAAATACTACAAACCCTAAGCATTCCGATCAGGCTTTACTCGCCCAACTAATTTAGATATTCTTTGAATCATTTTACTACATCATGATGGCAAATATTATGTATCCCTGAATAAAGACAATATATGCACTAATATAAACTAAAACAACAAAAATAAACATCCTACTCTCAATTATACATAGCAGCACAATGTCTGTTACTTAAATAGTGGTATGATGTACAGCCAGTGTCCTCCTGTACATTTCAGCTAGTGGAAATAAGAGTGCCTATGCAAAATATAAAACCTTAATGTGTTACATTTTAGCACAAGAAGGCATATACAATATTCAAATCTACTGTAAACAACTAGTTATACAACTGAGATTATGGCAAAACAAAACAAAACAAAACAAAAACAACTATCTAGAATTCATTCCAGAAGCTTCACAGTTCCAAAACTTTCATACATTTAACAAAATCAGCATTTCGGAGGTATAAATCTTTTCAGATCAAGCTGCTTTTAATACATATTTGGGGAATGGGGACATGAAGTTCACGTGTCATTTTTAATCATAAATGTAGATTTATAACTGGGTTATTTAATGGCAAGAATTTAGTCATGTATTAAAGCAAATTAATGAATGAACTCAACTCAAGAACAATGTTTCAAGGGCTAGAGTGGTGATTCAGTGTTTACAGTGCTTGCCTGGCATGCGCGAGGACACGAGCTTAAACCCCAGCACCACGTATACAACGAAGTGTCAGAGCAAGGAAAACCACA
>PVKS010021305.1:0-35441 GCA_004027875.1 Aplodontia rufa | reverse complement strand
TGCAGCTCCACCAACAGTGTGTTAGTGTGCCTATCTCTCCACAGCCCCTCCAGCATCTATTGTTGTTTATTTTCTTCATCTTTGCCATTCTGACTGGTGTAAGGTGATATCTTAATGTGGTTTTCATTTGCATTTCTCTGATTACTAGAGATTTAGAGCACTTTCTCATGTATTCATTGGCTTGATCAATGTCTTCTGGTGAGAAGTCTCTATTTAGCTCTTTGGCCCATTTATCAATTGGGCTGTTGGTGTTTTTGTAGCTGACATTTTTGAGGATTTTATAGATTCTGGATATGAGACCCTTGTCTGAGGAATCATAGTCCATGATACTCTCCATTTCTGTAGGAAACCTCTTGACTCTTGATTGTTCCCTTGGCAGTACAAAAGCTTTTTAGCTTTATGACATCCCATTCACTGATTTTTGACTTTACTTCCTTCACTTTCGGAGACCTGTTGAGAAAGTCTTTGCCTACTCCTAAATGTTGAAGTGTTGGACCAATTTTTTCTTCTATCAATTGCAACGTAGCTGGTTTAATACCAAGCTCCTTGATCCATTTTGATTTGATTCTTGTGCAAGGAGAAAGATATCGTACCCCAGTCTCTTGATTCTTCTATATTTCCCCCATAATATATATAAATCTCTCTCTGTACATATATATATATATTTGTAAATGATTGCATAAGTATTATATACTCTTTTAAAAGAGAAAAAAACTTAGCGACACAGCTACACAATGACTCATGTTGAAGCAGACAAGACTGCTTTATATCCCCAGAAAAATTATCGTGAGCATCTCAATTAACATAGCCCAATTGTCTGTTGTTGTTCAGCAAGTCCCTGGTGCTCTTGCCAGTCTGTTTTGAAAGTCTCTGGAAATGGAGAGAAATAAGCAATAACAGGAGATAGAGGTCAACCGAGCAAAGAATTGTCATTTGCACAGTTTTAACATCCTAGAATTTATAGAGGCAGGTGTAGATAAAAGCAAGTGTTCATCATGGGCAACTAAAAGCAGGCAATTGGAATGTTGCACACTTTCAGGAGCATCATCTTTTTATTCTCTTTTAGAGATGAAGCGGTTGAAGCTCAGAAGTCAGATGGCCTCTTGCTAAACCTCAGTCCTGTTAGATAGCAACTTACACCTGGGAAAGCAGAGGCACTGAAGCCTTGCAGGAATCAGTGTAGATTAGTGAAAACTGGAAAAGCATTTGATCTAAGTCTCAAAACAGAATGGGCAAAGTCTTATTTGAAAGTTTTTATTATTTTCACTGGAATTCATTTTAGCTAATAATAGCTGCAATTCATTTAACCCTTATTGCCAGGGACTATTTTAGTAGTTTTATTCATTTAAATAGTGTCATCTTCATAAACCCCAGGAGGAAGGTGCTATAATTGGCCCCATTTCATAGATAAGAAAGCTGAGTGGAGGGAGATCCTGCAGGAGAAGCTGCTAGGGAAGCTTTGCCCTGGGGCTTTTGCTCCTGGCATCTATAACCCATTTCCCCTTGTACAGAAGATGAGTTATGTTGTTGTTAATACCATTTTCAAGGCTGACACTGTGATGTTTTCTTTGACAGTTCATGGGATTAACTTGTATTTTGGCAAAAATCAAAGGGATGCTCTAGATGCTATCACCAGTGTGGTTAAAATTGACTTAGGACAGGTGACATGTTAAATTAGGAAGGGCATGTTAAATTATCAGATACCAGGGGTGCAGTAGTGTTTGTTTGGGGGAGCAGTGGCAAGCCCAAAATAGCTTAATGAAGAAAGGATTATCAGCCTTAGGGATCTAAGGGCCAGGAAGTACAAACACACATACATGCATACACAGGTAGATGGACAGGTAGTCAGACATAAATTCACAGTGTCAAACAGATTTACTTACCTAGAATTCACATAACCAGAATGTTTTAATATTTTCTGCTTTTAACAAAATTTATTTTATCCATTCATTGAATATACCTTCTGAGACCCTGCCCTTGGATATCAGAAAGGAGCATTTGAAGGAAGCAACCGGGCGCTGCTTTTGGAGCCAGGCAGACTGGCCGTGGCTGATTGCACAGGTGAGAAGGTGGTAGTCAGCAAGGGTCTACCTTTCTTGCTGAGGTGCTGAAACTGAACCCCCCGATAGCGTCCCTCACTGCCTTTTGCCAGGCGTCTCTGAATTGCTTTGACCTTTGTTGGCCCTACTTTCTGGTCTTTTTCTTGTATTCTGGGCTGCTGTTTTCTTCTTCAATTTATACCCCTTGGTTTTCAGTGTCATGGCTGTTTTTCATAATTTCTGCTCCTCAATAGAACAATGTGGCCTCCTTTTAACATCTTTTAACTACATCTGGGGGTTGTGTGGAGAAAGGAGACCTCTGTATTCTCATTTTCCATTTTAGGTATGAAAATTGATTTTACCGATGTTGAAAATATTTTTTTTTGAAAACTCTGCTTTGAAATTGTGTTCAGATCCTGAAATACATTCCTTGGAATTGATCAGCGTGCACACTTTTAACCCTTTGAAAGAGTTATGAAAAATTTGAAGTTAAATCTGGGTAAAATAGGGGCTGGAGTACGTGAATTCAAACCCAGCACCACGTATACGACAAAGTGTCCGAGGAATCAAAGTCACATGAAAAATTAAATAAAATTTGCTTGTCTCAATCTCTCTATCTCTCACTGTCCCCTCCTTCTTTAAAAAAATATGGGTAAAATAAGGAATGAAATAGGTTAAGAACATTTTTGGCAAAAATAAAATTTTGTTAATAGTATGACTATTAAGTCCTAAAACCTATTTTTTTTCCTTACTGAAGGCAGAAGGAAAGCTCAGCCTATCTATCTGTCTTTACTCATTTGTTTGCTCATTTATTCTATTTTTTTCAATGAATATTTTTTGTACCAAATATTTGCTATGCATTGTTTAGGCATTCCCAACGTGTTTCCTTATCATTTTGGAAAGAGATTTCAGCTGAGCATACAGTGCCAAACAATGTACATAGCATTTGCATACTGAGTCTGTCTCATTGCTCCTGCATACAAGGGTATTTATTAGTTGCAACATTCTCTAGCGAAAGTACAGTAAAACATTTGTATTAACACACACTTAATCTCTAAAAGTTATGATGAAGCCATAACTTCTTTAATTCAGAGATATGAAGTATATTCATGTTAGAGCTATTACCCCTTCAACCATATTCATTTTTTAAGAATTATATAAATTTTGTTCTTCAAGGTATCTGAAGCAAATGTTATACTTGTAAATTACTTAACCATCTTTGTTAATTGTTAAATTGTGATCGCATAACTTTTTATTATCTCACATAGTATCTTTAGTAGTGAATTTGAGAAACACATAATTAATACCTCAAGAGCTTCTGCTATGATTTCTCTCAGGTCTTAAAATTACATTTTTGGTTCCAGTTGCTTCAATATTCTGACATCTGAGTTTCCTGTTCTTTCTGATTCTTTGATTCAAAAATTTCCTGCCTTAGATTCCAGACCTGGAATCTATACATAGAATGTGTAAAAGAAATAATACAAATGTTTCAACAGTTGATATACATGGGAAAACCACCAAAATATTGTCACTAATATTTCAAGTAATACTGTATGAGAATTAAGTGTGCACATATAAACATATATTTGTTTAGAAGTTTTATAATTAAGTACTCTGCACCAGAGTTTAGTATGACATTTTGCTTCTGTTTTTAGTATGGCTTATTAAAGAAACTATATAAATTATACATTGATGTTTTCAAAATAAGCTGGTGTTAGTTTTCTTTTACTTTGTCAATAGAATGGTTCACATTTAGTAAATCAATTATTCTAATTTAATAAAGAATTTTTTAAAAAAATATAATTTGAGCAGCTATTTTCTAGTAAACACAGAAGGCAATGGAATCTGATATTAATCATAAGTACAACAACTAGAACTAAATAATGCAGAAACCAAAGAAATTATTAAGATGTCATGCCTTATATGTAATTTCATAGCTTTAAAAAATAGTGTTTGGAAGCACATCCAGGCAATCACATTAAATCTTTATTTTTGCCAAGTCAGGTTTAAAATTCAGAAAGCTCCAATTTTCAAATAATTCTTAAATGATTTACATTGAAATTTCCAAAGACATGCTTTAAGTTTGTTCCCTTTAATTTATAGTTTCAATCTAAGCTTAAAATAAAAAAATTTTATAATATTTTGGATAATTTGAAGATTGCTTTGATCTTGCTTCTGGGCTTGGATTACTTTGATTTACTTACCATGTAAAAATGTTATGGATAATAATTGCCATTGTTTAAAAGTGCTCTCCGCCTTGCTTCAGTTGAGTGTGGTTACTAAATTATAACTTTGGAGAAAAATTTCAAGGGAATGGTATAACAGAAAATAATGCTTAAATTATTGTCATTATTTTTTCCAGACTTTACTAGACAGGGCCAGGATTAAAGGACTTTTGAGAACAAAGTCACTAAATGATCTTGGGCTTAGTTGAAAGAGGGCTCGGCTCACTGCAGGACTCCAGGGACCATCATAGATGAGATAGAAAGTTAGAGTGAAGAGTAGCTTTTACCATTTTGAGCAAAAGAGGACTGTGAACAAGAAGAGAGTCCAGTGTTTGTTCACTCCTGAGAGGAAAATGAAGGGTGTGCTCATTGGTTTTCTTCATAATGTTAAGGGAGTGACAGTTCAAAAGAGTCATTCAAGTTTGGTTGTGTCCAGATTTGAATAGGTGCCATATTCTTTAAGTGAAAGTCTACTCCAAAGCTGCTAGTTCATCTCAGTGTCAAGTGGGAGGAGAGGGATGGAATAGTGGATGCAGAATGAAAGTGGGCGAAAAGTGACTAATCTCTAGAGTTACCAGCATTGGAGGCAGGTGGAAGATGGATCTTGCGTGACATCAAAAGCCCTGATGGGATGAAATTGGAGACCAAAATCATTCAGGGAAACACTATAGGATGAGAAAATATGGGTTCCTCAAATGATTGAAGAACAGGGGCTATCCAAAGAATGTCAGCCAGAAAATGTAGTTGAGTCTTTCAAGGGTGGATTAGCACTGGCAGAGCAAATGGGATTGGTCCTTTGGTTGGACTGTGGGACATCTTCAGATCTTTTCTCTTCCTCAGTAAGCCTTTGAACATGACTCAAACCAGGAGACAGACAGCAACCTAACCTTTGTCGCCCTCCCAAGTAGAATACCCCACTCCACAGCTCCAAACCCACCCCATATCTTTGAAGAGAAGAGTTTGTGTGGGGAAAGGGGAAAGGGAGAGGGGTAGAAGAGAGCAGATCAAGAAGAGCATTTTGCTTTGAAAATGAATTTGAGGCTTTTAAATGAAAGAGCTGAATTCTGTAAAGTCTAGATCAATTTGTCTTTAAGGAAAAATACTGCCCAGTGAAGGAGTGAATAATGCTGAGGTAATGACTGGAAAAATAAAAGTTCTTAATATTCGGTCCCCAAATTTGCAGTTATTTAAAAGCATAGACTTTTCTGTTGTAATTTAGAAGTTATCTAGGGAAAATGTCTGTTTCTCTTTTTTTTTTTTTTGGTGGTTTTCCATAGTATACACTCAATAAATATCATTGAAATATTACTTTTTGTGTTCTACCAATTTAAGTAATTTCTCTAAATTCAGCTGGTTGGAAGTGTCAGACTAAACACTAGAGCCTTAATACTTGGTTTTCATTCCAGTACTTCTCCCCCTAAAATTAAATTGTTTCTAAATTTGGACATGAACAATGGTTAGCTTAATTTTTAGGTTTGAATTTAAATGCCACTCTGAAAGCATGAACTGTATTTACCTTTCAAAGGACAATTTCTTTTAGCCTTTCTTTTTTTTTTTCTTCTCTAAGTCATTTGCTAGCTTTCATGGTTTGGTTTGTTAGAGAAATGGAGATACTAACTTTCTCAGTGTATTTCTGATAGATAGAAATCTTGAGTTTCAACCAAGGCTTCTCTGACCCTAGCTTATATGTGATTGATGTCTTCTTAAGAAATACCATCAGCAATCAACAATGTAGCATAGACTTTAACCTCTGAGAATCCAAATGATACTTATGCAATCATTTAATTCTGAAAAATTCATAACCTAAGCATTTCTATTGTCTGTAGGGATGAAATATTGAAGATTCAAGAGACTGGGGTGTGGGCAATGTTGGAGTAATTCTGGTTTAAGAATATATGAATATCGTATTGTTATTTTATATGCATTTATGATTGTATGAAAACTCCTGAATAAAAATTTAAAAAAATAAAAAAATCATATTATATTAAAAAAAAAAAACGAAAAGAAAAGAAAAAGAAGAAAAATCATCAGTTACCATAGCCCTGTGAAAACAAATAATTTGGAAGTTTCAAGTTGGGGGAGGTGAGCATTAAGAATTTTCTTTAAGCTTTTAATTGACTTGTAAAAATGGTATGTATTTAAACGTTCCAATGTGGGGCTTTGATAAATGTGTATATTGTGTAATGTTCAAATCAAGTTCACTACATCTTCTCATATAGTTTTCATTTACTCATGGTGAAAACATTCTTTCTTCTAGCTTTTTTAAATATACATTTTTGGCACTGGAGCAGTGGCTCAGCAGTTACCACGCTTGCGGCGCTTGCCTGGCATGCAAGAGAACCTAGGTTCAAACCCCAGCACCATGTACACAACGAAGTGTTGGAGCAACGAAAGTCACATGAAAAGCCAAATGAAAATTGATTCTCTCCTTTTTTCTCTTACTGTCCCTCTCTCTTTTTATTAAAAAGAAATATATATTATTGTTATCTATGTCACCCTACTATGTGATAGCACACCAAAACCTATTTCCTCTACCTAACTGTACCATCTGTTGAACAATCTTTCCTCAACCTTCCTTCCTGGCTTCCAACCATTACTACTCTATTCTCAACTTCTATGAGACCATGTTTTTTAGAGTCCACTTGTAAGTGAGATCATGTGATGTTGTTTTTCCTGTGCATGACTTATTTTATCCATGTTATTACAAATCACAGGACTTTATTGTGTTTGTGGCTGAATGGTATTCCATTGAATACATAAACACTTTTTTAAAAAATACAGTAATCGTTTGATGGACACTCATGCTGTATACATTTCTTAACTTGTGATTAGTGTTACAATAAGCATATGAATGTAGATATATCTTCAACATACTGATTTCACTTCCTTTGGATATATTCCAAATAGTGGGATAGCTGGATCATATGGTATTTCTGTTTTTAATCTTTTAAGGCATTTCCATGCTGTTTTCATAATGGTTATGCTAATGTACATTCTCACATATTGTCCAAATGCCTATCACAAGAAGTTCTGATCAAATTCTAAGCTTATAGAGGACAGAATAATTTTTCATTATAAAGGGAAATGTTTTTGTGTTTCTTTATTACATTCTTGACTAAAGCTGAGTAAAAAGTATTGTTAGATGGGTTATTCATAGTATCCTGTTGGTGAAGAAGGAAGGCTAAGACAATATCACTCAGCTGAATGATGGATGTTAGTGAAAATGTTTGGCAAGCTGAACTCGCAGCACCCTGGAGATACTGATGATAAATGATTAATGGAAGCTTGTCAAGATATCACACTCTGTGCTTTCAGTTTAGCAATAAACAGATCCATAGATGCTACCTACTACTTGTTAGAATACTGATGAAAATGTCTCCACAAACAAATAGTGTGATATGGCACAATCATTGCCACAACCAAATTTCTTCCCTTTAAAACAGTCTGTGCCTTTGCAGCTTGGAAATTGGCGTATTGTGCAGTCTCTTTAGCACTGCATCCATTGATATAACCTGTGCAGATGTCTATGTGCCATTTCCTTGCAATAGTGAGTTGATGGCAATTGTAGCAAAGCTGACTCGGTGGGTAGCTGACAATAAAAATGATGCACACACTTATGAGTATTATAGATTAAATTCTACGTGTTATGAAGAATGTAAATAATAATATAAATTTTAATAATTGATAATTCAGAGAATTTTTAACCATGGTAAACAGATTTAAATTCAAGTCTCCCCCAAGGATATTATTAGGGCTATCTTATGTGAAACTTTGAAGACATTTTTTTTCAACTGAAAATAAAAAAAAATATTTCTATTGCATATAGTAGCCTTCAGAAGAAAGTATTGATTTAAAAATAAATTCCTAAAGCATACAATCTGAAATCAAATTCCCTGGTGTTTGTACCTTTGACTGTTTTAAATACTTAGAGTTCTAATCCAGCCACATTTTCTGTGAGCCTTCTTCTCTGTGTGTCCCCAGAAAGCAGCAGAAGTGGTTTAGGAAAAAAGGTGAAATAATTCAGAATAGAGAGACAAAGATTTCTCTGACCCTATGAAATTACTTCTTATAAAACTTTGGTCTAGTTCTTTTATATCTATTTGTTCTAACGTGAAGTATGTGGAAGTAGAAGTCACCTCACTACTACTTGAAAGTCTAAGATGAACATCTGAGGGCCTTTCTCCTGCTGGATAGGTTTTTATTTTTTTATCAAGAAGTGAAGAATGGGGTTGGAGCAGTGGCTCAGTGGTTACAGAGCTTATCTGGTGTGCGTGAGGATACGGGTTCAAACAGCTGCACCACATACACAACCAAGTGTCCGAGCAACAAAAGCCATGTGAAAAACTAAATAAAAATTAATTCTCTTTCTCTGTTCCTCTCTCTCTCTCTTAAAAAAAAATAAAGTGGAAAGTGAGTAATAACATGCTACATACATTTTCTCTGTTCCATATGTTTTACCTAATATTTGTGGATTCTTACCTTTCATAAGACAGTAGAGAAAATAGAGATAAGAACACAAATACGTATAACTATTCATTAGAAAGTGAGCAGTAAGCATCACTATTTTGATGTTTACTGTGTGCCTCCCATGAGGAGAGCCATTGTACTAAATAGTAAATAAGGTAGCTATTACAACAAGAGGTTGCATCGTCCCAAAAGCAGCATGTTAACAACAGATCAGAGATTGACAACAGATTATGGAAAGATGAGGTTGCATTGCTAGCTGAAATGATTCTGGATATGTTCTTCCCTGGCTCCATGGTTGAGAAACAAAAGAGGAACTGCTCTAAATAACACATGCTTTAGAGTATTGTTTGTCACTGTATCCTGAATATAGATGACCCATCATGACAAATTTAAATTTGATCATTTTAATTACCTATTTATCCATTCATTTGATGAATAGCTATGGAATACCTTTTATGTATCAGATGCTGTTTTACATAGAGTGATAGATAATGAAGTGATAGTGAAGAAGAATAACTGTGGGACAGTCTCCCTGGTAGAGGGAATGGACAGTACAAAGACCATCAAGTGAGAGGATGAAAGATATTTCTGTAAGAGGAACACACGAGAGAGAAATTGATGGGTCTCAGAGAAGGCTAGGAATATCAGCAGGACATCCTCACAGAGGAGTAGGCAGTGCACAGTAAGAAGTTTGGAATTTTTTATAAGTGCAAGGGGGGATAACCACGGAATTGTGACTCAAGAAGAAACAGATTCTGATTTGAGTTTTTTAATTCAGAAATTTATTTGTTGAACAATCAAACAAGCTTCTAATGATATAATATATATATATATATATATAAATTCTGAAAATTAGATTTACCCCCAAGAGCTCTCCCAATTAACCACCCTTATTTCTCCCCCCTCCCCTCCTTCCCAATACATCTCTACAAATGCCTTAGGTCTGATTTGAGTTTTTGAGTTTTTAATGACTGTTTTTCTGCTGTGTGGAAAATGGTTTGTTGTGGATGATGATGAAAGTGAAAGGAGGAAGAAGGAGTTCTATCGTACCTCAAATGATAAGTGATGGTGGGAGTGGAAGTGGAATACTGCTCAGATTCCGAATTAGTGCTAAAAAGAGATAGACAAAACTTGCTGCTGGATTAAATGTGGTTGTAGGGGGCAGACCAAAGATGTACACAAAGTGGTTCCTAAAGCCTTAGTTAAGCAGCATGGGGATGGTTGTAAGGTTTAATATAATGAGAAAACCTGGGAGGAGCAGGCTCATAAGGGTTAACCATTTGGTTTTGAAATGCCTTCCAAATGGAGATGTCAGAAATGCAGTTTAATATTAAATAATGGAGTTAAGAGATGATGAAAGAGCAGGAGAAATAGCTTTGCAAGTCATGCAGAAATAACTGATATGCAGTCGTAGCAATGGGTATTAAGTAAATACATATACAGAGAAATATGTATGGCACAGGACTGCATCTGGGGTCTGTACAACATTTACTGGCTATACTTATTATATACATTTTGCAAAGGAGGTGATAGTTACCCTTTCTCTCCATTTTCATTCAATGACATCATGACATGACCTTAGTCTAGGAATCCAAAGATTCTACTTGAAATTCCAACCTCTCAATTTTGAAGCTCTGTTATCATTCCTACTGAATTCTTTCCCCACTATTATCATAGATTCAACCTTTCATTCTCCATGATCAAAGTCTGCCATATCATGTCTGACTTTTATTGCTCTCCTGTCTAGTCTGTTCACCACTACAGCAACACCTTTATTAGAATTATAAAATTATTCACTTCCATGAATTTTCTCCACGTATTCTTGGAGTTCTTAGCTCTCAAGTTTTATTATCTGATGTCTCTAGTCTTTGTCTTAAACTGATAAGCACAGGTTCAGTAACTCATAAAGCATCTGGGGGCATCCACTACAAATGCTTAGTGAATGAACACTAATGACTTGAGATGGGAACCCTCTCTGTTCCGGGCAGTTTTTATCTGTGTCTAATTTATTTTAATCCTATTAACCACATTATCTTTTTTTCATTAAAGTGCCTTACTATTTTAAAATACCATCTCAGTTATCCATCATTTTATTCCTAGAAGATGTTGCTATGGTTTTCCTCTGACAATGGCAACATTTTCCCCCAAATTTTACATATCTTCCTTTCAGTCTCCTTTTTTTGTATATTTATTTTTAATTTTTTTCGGTATTCTTTCCTTTTGTCCAGTTCTGACTCATTTGCTTTATATTTCCTTCCATTTATTTTTCCTTAATTAACTTGCTATGAGTCACCCTCCTCAATCTCTTTTCTAGTCATTTTGCATGTGAATTGCCATCCTTCTGTCAAACTACGGGTATTTAGATCTTTCCTCTCAAAAAATAATGTCTCTCAAGTTACCATGCTTTACCTTTTTCTTCATTATTACATATCTTGAAAAAAAATAGTTTATACTGCTTGTACTACATTGGTACTTTCCAATTTCTTATTTAAACTTTTTTTTTGTACCAGTAATTGAACCAAGGGGTACTTAACCACTGGGCCATATCCCTAGCCTTTTTATTTTTTATTTTTGAGACATGGTCTCACTAAGTTCCTTAGGGCCTCACTAACTTGGTGGGGCTGGCTTTGAATTTGCAATCATTCTGCTTCAGCCTCCTGAGCAGCTGGATTATGGGTGTGCACACCTGCACCTGGCTATTATCATTTAAAATTTCAGCCTATCACTTTCCTATGTTCTTAACCACCAAATCTAACAACTCTAACTTCCAAGTTTCAAAATTTTCCTCCAGCTTCATCTGAGCATCTTTATCTCTGGATTCTGTTCACTTGGTTACTGGGAGCAAATGTTCCACTGCTGGGCACCAATAGAAGAAAATAGGTCTATTTAAGGTTGTATTTGAGGAGGATAGAGGAGGTTCTCTTTCTCAAATTTTTATCTTCTTGTTCTCAGGAGCATGAGGAGAGGGGGTAGCATGGTGCAGATGGCAGGAAACATACATATGCAGATTTTGTCAGTCTATGCCCATCAGAAATATGTCTAGGCATTAGTTTCTCTGGCAACACTGGCCAGCGGACAGCTCCTCATCCTCTATTCATAGCTGAAGGAAATTCCTGCCTCAGAAAAGTAGTTATCTGGAAGTTGCTCCTAGTTTATAAGGTGCTCTGCTTGTCTTTGCCGATTTCTAGTTCCTCTCACTTGGAGTTGCACAATGATTTTATATTCCCATTTCTTTATAATGTAATTTATTTCCTATTTTCTACATGCTACTTCCACATTGATCTTTCTAAAGCATAGAGTTGATCATCTAATTCTTCAGTGCAAAATGGCTTTCAGTTGTTAGTGGATTAAATTACATAGATCCATCCTGAAGTATAGGGCATGGGATGAGGAAGTAGGTCACTGGGGACATGTCATTGGGTTTATGTTTTGTCCCTGGTGCCTGAATTTCATTCTCTACTTCCCATCTGCCAGAGAAGAAGCAAATTTCCTATGTGTTGTCATTTTGCTAAGATGTTCTGCCTCATCTTAGGCCCAGAGCAATGGAACTAGTCAACCATGGACTTAATTTCTAACCACAAGACCCCAATAAACTATTCCTCCATTAAATTTTTCTTTCCAGGCATTTTTTGTCACAGCTATAAAAAGCTGACTAACACATCTTCTCCATAATAGTGACTCATCATGGAAGGAATTCTCAATGATTGAGGCAGGAATGGGTCAATCTCCCATGGGGGACATTAGAATCTTACTGGAGGGGACATGCACAGATTTTAACAGTCCCTCAGAGATAAGTCACCTCCCACACAGCAAAGAAACTCACTGGTGAACATTATCTTCTATACTAAATTATAAACTCTTTAAAGGTAGATGCTAGGTATTATATTTATTATAGTATCACTTATATCTTACTTAATATAGTGAATGGTACATAGATGGGATTAAATAAATTTCTGTTATGAATGAAAAGACAATTTGGGGAGAAAAAAACTCCGTATAGTTTATTTAGATACTGAATTATTGAATTAGTTTTTCCTGTTTGAATAAAATGGAGGATCCTGTTCACTAATAAGCCTTGAGGGCAGATATTATGATTTCATACTTTCCTCAGAGAGTTATTCAATAAAAATAGCTGATTCTACTCTCTTATTAGAATGTTGAAACAGAAAAATCATAATTTTAATCATTGACAATGGAATGTAGTTTTATTTCTGACCCAAGTATTCTAATCTTTAAATTACATTTCTGTCTGTATGAATATAATGAGCTCCTAAAGAGAGAATAGAAAAAATTATGAATGAGTATAACTGAATATTAAATTATTATTAAAGATAAATGTAGGTTTCACATAGATAATTTTGTTAAGGGACAAAAATGAAATACTTGATAAGATATTTTTACCATAATTCTAGAACAGAGGGTCCCGACAAATCAGATCTTGCTACTTGCCTGTCCCCCAAATTAAAAAAAAAAGAAGTAATGGCAAAAACAGGAAAATAAACTTAAACTGGTAAAGCTATACTGGAAAGACAAGGGGGCCAGCACTTTCTGCCCTGTCTTTAGGGTACTAACATGATCTTTAGGATTAAATAGCAGAATAATTGAGGCAGAGGTGAAAATTATGCAAAATTAACAGTCTTATTCAAACTGTGATCTGGTTGATCACAATCTCAGGACTGATTCTGTGAAGGTCTGAGGAAGTCTTATTCCAATTCTCTTTAAGAAGGCAAGTAGTTTTCCAACATGAGATGATCGCTCCTACTTTGGAGGGCAGTGTCATCAGCATTTCTGAAAGCCACAAAAACACAAACTATAGAAAAAAAAATTTAAATTTCAGGTATAAAACCAAAGTAGAATTTTCACTTTGGAAACCAGGCCATCCAAAACCCCCTAAGGAAGCACTTGCTGCTTACTATTGTCTCATATGCTGTAGCGGGGATCCCATCTGTTATTAACAGATGTTCTGTTGCCAACAAGAGGAATTCTGTTTCATTCTTTCTGGTGAAAGGATATTATACAAAGCTGTGATTTATGTCATTTCTAGGTTGATTTCTGATAACTACAAATTGATTCAAGTTGAATTGTGACTTCTAGAGAAGCTGTTAAGAACAAAGTCAACAGGGTAGGTGTGTGGAAGGTTTGTCAAAAGAGTCAAGGGTTATTTTAGGATCTAAGTCAAGAAAATTGATTCATTAATTCATATACCACAAATAGAAACAGATTAATAAGTTAAATGACATGTGCTCATCTATCTTTGCATGCATGACTTTATAAAATGGAACAAAATATAAGAGTCCCTCTTATAGGCCCCCTGGCAGAGGTTTAAATTGGAGGATTAACTATTCTCATGCTTGTAGGACAGTTTGGGTGGAGGCACTCACAAAAATAGATCTTTCAGCCTTGCTTTCTTTTAATTTTAGCACTAAGTCTGTCATTATGCCCCTATATAAACAAGAGTTGTATAACATAATGTATCCCAAGAGTCAGCTGGAGGTGCTACATTAGATCTGTAGAATCACCACACAGGGCTAAATTGATTAATGATTTTAAGTGACTTATATTTGTATTCTAATTTCCCCTTGTCTACTGGACTGAAAGCAATGCATCTGAAGCCCATATGTAGACTTTTCTATGGACAGAGGGAGTTCAAGGAAAAGTCCTCTAGTTTAGCTTAAAGGAATGGCAAAAGGTTCCCTGTTGTAGTGACTTTGGTGGCTGCAGAGACATGATGTTATTATTATTTTGTTTTAAAGAAAGAGATTGGGAGAGGGAGTTAATTTTATTTTTTCATCTGGATTTTTTGTTATTGTTTTAATTTTTCTGACACTTATTTGTATATGTGGTTCTGAGAATTAAATCTGGGTCCTCACACATGTCAGGCAAGCTCTCTATGTCTGAGCCACCTTTCCAGCCCCACAATATTATTATTTTGAGGGGAAACTTAGTTTCTACTAAAAGGAGCTGGGATCCATGAGGGTGGGACTGAGACATTCTCTTTTTCTATCCTTCTACCCATTGGCTACAGGACATGGGTACATTTGAGGGAGGTATGCAGCAAAACAAGGAAACTAAGGCATGATTTTTTGATCAGAGGCCCAAAAGAGGAGCCTAAGAGAAACAAAAGTATTGGAAGATTACCTAGGCCAAAAGAGTGACTCAATAAATTGTTTACGAGTCATGTGCTCACCTCTGAGCTGCATATACATGGATCTACTGTAAACAGTGTATATTAAAGATTTCAAGAATGAAAATAAGTGATATGTCATCACTCAACCCTCAGAACGGCACATGTAGTGCGTGCATGGACAGATTAGAGGAACACTTCATAAACACTGAAAACATAAGTGACTTTGAAACAATAACCTGCAAAAGGCTGGTTTGAATTTGCGGCTGGAACCAAACTCTGTTTATGACCTGCTGAAGCAAAATATCAACTTTCTCCTTTAAAGTAAAACAAGTTTCATAATATTTAAAATGCCCATGATACAGTTAAAATTTATTTGTCACATGGGAAACTAGTATAATCTAACTTACATAGAAGAAGAAAATATACATATGCTAAGTATGATTTCACAGAAGCTGAAGCTGAAATTATGTGACAAACCCTTTATATCCCTATTATAAAAATATTCCAGGCTGAGAGTGCCTCAGTGGTAGATCACTTGTAGATCATGTGCAAAGAACTGGGTTCAGTCCCCAGCAGGAAATAAAAAAGTTTTAAAAAAGGGGGTAAATGGTCTTGAAAAAAGTGGAATGGTAGACAATTTCAGCAAAGAGAAGATAAAAGAAAGAAAAAACAGAAACTTTAGCAGTAGGAAGTACAATAATGGGAATAAAATTTCAATAGATTGTTTTTAGTAGAGCAAATTAAAAAGTGAACGTTAAGATATTAAAATTTAAAAAGTTCAATATGAACATCAGACAGACAAAGGATTTTAATGAACAGAGATTCAGGAGCCTGTGAGATGATGCTAAAAGATCTAACATTGTATCACTAGAGTATCAGAAGAAGAGGACAAGAAGCACTTCCACAAAACATTTTAAAAAATACAGCAAAACAAAAACAAATCGAATTGTGAAGAAATAATGTTTAAAAACTTTCCAAGCATTGACAAAAGATAAACCCATAAATTCAAGAAGTTCAGCAAATCCTAAGGAGTGTAAATACAAAGAAATCTATACTTGCAAAACTCATAATCAAATTGATGAAAACCAAAACAAAGAGAACAACAACAACAAGCAACCAGAGGAAAGCCACGTAATTACCAAAAGAGAAATAAAAATTGAATGACTTCGGAGTTTTAATCAGAAGCTTTAGACACAAAGTAGATTTTGCTGAGCAACACAAAAATTTATATCCAAAGAAAATGCAGTTTATTTTAGGAATAAAGACAAAATGCAGATCATCTCAGATGAAGGACAACTAGAGAATTCATTTCTACTGGACAGTAAATTGATTATACAGAAGTGAAATAATATTAGAAGGACATCTGTAATCACCTGTACCTCTGTGATAAGCTGATTCTAGCTCTTCTGGGAAAATACCTAGGAATGGGATAGCTGGATCCTATAGTGGTTTGATCCCTAATTTTTTGAGGATTCTCCGCACTGTTTTCCAGAGTGGTTGTACCAGTTTACAATCCCACCAACAGTGTGATAGTGTTCCTTTCTCCCCACAACCCCTCCAGCATCTGTTATTGTTCGCATTCTTCTTTTTTACCATTCTGACTGGGGTGAGGTGGAATTTCAGTGCAGTTTTGATTTCTGTTTCTCTTTTAGCTTGTGATGGAAAACACATTCTCATATACCTTTTTGCTTTCTGAACTTCCCCTGCTGAGCAGCTACTGTTTAGTTCCATAGCCCATTTAATTATTGGATTATTTGTGGTTTTGGTGTTGCTTTTTGAGTTCTTTTTATATTCTGGATATTAGCCCTCTGTTGGAGGTGTAGCAGGCAAAGATTTTCTCCCATTCTGTAGGATCTCTCTTGACACTCTTGACTAATTCCTTAGCTGTGCAGAAGCTTTAGAGTTTAATGGCATCCCACGCATTGATACTTGGTTTTAGTTCTTGGGCTATGTGGATCTTGTTAAGGAAGAAGGTGCCTACACCAATACAGTACAGTGTTGATTCTATTTTTTTCTTCTAATAATTATATGATTGCTGATTTAATTCCTAGTTTTTTTGATCCATTTAGTTTTGATTTTTGTGAAGGGTGAGACATAAAAATCTAATTTCAGTTGTCTGCATGTGACTGTTCGGTTTGTCCAGCACTATTTATTGAACATGCCATCTTTCCTACATGAAATATTTTTGTCCACTTTGTCAAATATTGGATGGTTATAGATTTGTGGGTTAATCTCAGTGTCTTCTATTCTATTCCATTATTTATTTTTCCATCTGGCCTTTTTTTCTCCATCACTTAGTTGCGCATATGGCACTGGGGTTTGAACCTGGTCCTTGCACTTGCTAGGCAAGTGCTCCAACCTCTGAGCCACTGCTCTAGCCCTTTTTACCAACATTTTAAGCCCTAAATTTCTTTATCTTTGCTTCATTTTGGCTGAGCATATTAAAATACTACTGGTTACAGCAAAGACTTTTGGAAATATCCCTTAAGAAAATATTGCAAACCCTTGTGAGAGCTAATGAGTTAATTTAAAATATTTGGAAAGTAAAGTGACTGCAAAGATTTATTTCAGAACTGTTGGCATGATAACAGGTTAAGTTGTCATAATCTCATTTGAAATGTGTGCTGAGACTGTCAGATAACTTGATCATCCATTATTCAAGGTGAATAAGGGTTTAAGTGGAACTCAGCATTTGTTCAGGCATTAGTTTCACTGTCCATAAATAAGAGAGAGATGATTTAGAAAAGAGAGGCCACAAGTGAGAAATAAATCTCACATTGGCTTGATGCCTAGGGCTAATGAAGGAAAAGAAGGTGGGCCAAAATCAGCAATAATTCAAAAGGGGCAAGTGTATATACTTTTATTTCACTCGTAGTGTTCATAACCCTGAGATAACAACGTGTGACCAAAACTGGTGTTTTCCAAATCCTCAGCAGAGAAAATAAATATGACACACACACACACACATGCATGCACACACAGAGGGAAGTAATTTCTTGATGGTAACATTGGCTAGGCTAGCAGCAATTTCCTGTCTTTTACTAGTATATTGGACCAAGAATAACACTTCCCAATTCAAGACTTATTATGCTTTTTTTCCTTTAGAGTAGTGACAAAGGGAAGGCATTTTGATAACTACAGTTTTTCTTGATAGTTTCAATTAATTACTTCTAAACAATGAAAAAATTAAGGCAAGTAGTGGCAATTAATTGCATTTTCCAACTTTATTAATTTACTTGGCTTTGAATATTTGAAATAATCTTCATTTTTAACAATCTATGGTAATCTCTTAATATTCCATATATTAGGGAAACCCAACAAAGCAAGAGGTGCATTTGTAAGAGCAGAACTAGGGTTAGGAGAATAGGATAACTATAGTTGTGTGAAAGGCATTTTAAGTAGATTTTTACCGGATGAGAAAATGACATATTATAACATTGTAGACATAAACCTTATAACATCCTCTTATTGTGTTTACTTTATAGAAAAAGTCATAACTGTTTTACAGTATTTGTCATGTATAGAACTTTATGTTTCCGAGTTTTATAGTTTTCCATACGCTCTTCCTTCCGTTTAGACTTTGTACAAACGCAGGCATCCAGTGGAATCAGGAAACTTGTGCTTAACATCAGGCTACATCCCAGGTATGTGTGCTTGGCAAAGTAGATCTACCTTTTCCAAACTGCACTTTCCTCACCTACGAGGTGAGAGTAATCCCTATCTTGCTTTTACCGCCAAGCTATTGTGAGGCTCCAGTGAAATCACAGCACACAGCAAACCGAGATCCCGTAAAAATTTGATTCATTTTATCATGGTTATTATCTTTTTCAGATCTTCCACTAATCCAATCTTGTCAAAATACCTCATTCTATAGTATTACTTTGTCACACAGCTTATTTTTATGTGACTTACATTTATATACTGTCCCTTTAATCTTGTTATTTGTGTTGCTTCTGTGTAATAACAGGAAACTATGTGGATAGGAGTATAAAAGGTACAATGGCATCTCTGACTGTGCTCTGTATATCAATCTACATATAAAAATGTCTTTCCACAAGAATCCATAAATTCTAGTGCAAGGTGAGGTAGGCAGGTGAATAAATGGACATTAGCTAGCCATGGTGGCACACTCCTGTAATCCCAGTGACTCAGAAGGCTGAGGCAGGAAGATCACAAGTTCCAGACCAGCTTTAGCAACTTACTGAGGCCCTAAGCAACTAAGTGAGTTGCTGTCTCAAAATGGAAAAAAAAAAAAAAAAAAAGAGCTGGGGATTTTGCTCAGTGGTTAAGCACCCTTGAGTTCCGTTTCAGTCAAAAAAAAAAAAGAAAGGTAGATGAACCTCTCCATTTCCTGCCTTCATGGGTTTTCAACACTCCATGGGGGGGTGAGAGGGATGGCCTTGGAATAAGAGCAGCTGGATCACATCCCAAGTTGCTCATTTCCTAGCTAGCAAGTAACCTTGGGCAAGTGACCTAAACTTCTGTGCACTTCTGTGTGTTCAGCTGTGAAATGAAGATGGTGTCAGGATGTATTTCAGAGAAATGCTATGAAGTTGAAAGCAAGCTTCGTACTTAACACATTTCTGAGCGCATAGTAAGGGCTTAATAAGCATTTCTTGTTGCTGTCACCTGAATGCAGATGAAAATCTATAGCTGCAAGATTTCGTATTGTTTCACCACTACTTTCCTCATCTTGACTATTCTGTAGCTGTTGGCCCTCAGGCCTCTTCCACACATACACAGTCAGTCCAGCCATACCTGATTTACCCAATCATTACTTCGTGGAACTTGGATGACTCTGTTCTTCCTTGGGACGTTTTATAGCTGTTTCCCCATTTACCTAGAATAGCCTTTCCATTTAATTCCTACTTGTCCTTCAAAGCTCAGGTAAAATATCACTTCCCTGAGGATGTCTTCTTTAATCTGCAAGCATGGGTCAAATCTCCCCATTAATCACCCACATAACTCGCTGTGCTTTTCTTATTCAAACCACTTATCACATTCATCGTAAAATGATGAATTGTGCAATTCATCATTTATTGTCTCACCTACTGAAATTCTGTCTTATTTACTTCTGCATTCTTAGCACTTAGCATGATGTCCATAAATATTTGTAGAATATATAAGTAAAAGAAGAAGTAATCAAACTGCTTGGCGACCTCAAAGGCTCAACTTCAATTTGATAAAGTCACATTTCAAAATGTCAAGGAACTATGGTTCAGAATATATTTAATTTACCAATATCAAATAGGATAATACATTGTACCTAGTGAATAATACGTAAATATAAAACACTTTATTATTATCTAATTCATTTCCTTTGAAAGCCCCTCTGCCAAACAAACAAGCAAACAAAACAGTCCATGACCTGTAATTATTTTCTATATAATCCGTGCTCCTGCAGAAATCTTGGAGAGTAGGGAAAGGCTTCCTTATTGTTGTCCCTATAGAGGTTGAATTTTAAAACTTAAGCTGGTTGTTCAGAATATTTTTATAGCACATCTTAGTGGAAGTGTATTGGTTAATTATTAAATAATTCATCTCTAGTCTAAATCAAACTTGAATAAAAAGATCCACCTCCCATTCAAGACATAGCTTTGAATAGGTTTTCATTAACATCAGCTATTTCCCAACTTACCTTTCTCATTATTAAAGTCAGTAAATAGTTCATGTTGAGATTATTCTCAAAGGGTCTTTAGAAAAGAGTTGACCAGATCTGTTTATTACTTTGCTTTGCAAATGTTGCCCAAAATATCCTTTGGTAATCAATGCATGACTAACATTCTAGAACCTATTAACAACAAAGAAATTTGGAATGTGCTATACTTTAGGCTTCACTCGTAGTGGAAACTGTTAATTAATTTGCTAAGAAACCTTTTATATAAGGGGCCTATTTAAAATATCCATTCCTCCTTGAAATTCAGTTCAAGTAAAAAGTTTGCCTTTGAGTTTAAACTTGTATATTTTCTCTAATTAATCAAATATTTAGAACCAAATATCCAAAATATTTTCACTTATTCTTTTTCTTTTGATGCAATTTTGACTGGCTGTATAGCTTATTTGTTTTAATTTTCTATGAACACTTATGTGCATATTATTTATTAAGGTTTTTGTTCTTTGCTCAACATAATTTGAATACTCTCTGTGTTACTCTATCTAATCTTGTAAAGGGTCTCAAAACTAAGAAAATATATGTAAATGCTAAACTAAAAACAAAGAAAGACATTGAGATTCTACATGGATAAGACCAAGCTCCTGAAATTATCAAGGTCTCTTGATGCTTATAAAGCTTTAAGGAGTAGATTTTTTTTTCTCTTTCGTGTAATAACCATTTAGATTAAAACACGTCATGATTTTTTTCTGAAATGTTAAGAAATAGATGCGGTGGTAATTTGTTAAATCTTAATTCTTCCTTGTGTTTCCATTTGTGATCCTTCAAACTGGCTTGCCATTAAATGCATGCCCCATTTCCAAGCTGTAGAGTACTCATCAGCCAACCACATAGCAAAGGAGCCTGCATAAACAGGTAGACACTGTCTTCAGGTTGGGCAATGGTTTTTCCTTTTTGCAGTGTTTACTAATTAATGGAAAGTGGAGTGGTATCCAGGCAGAACAAAAAGGCAATGTGATTTGAAGTCAGTCATTGGAGGTTTGAATCCTAACTGTTCCACTATCCTGAAGTTACTTCTCTGTACTTAAGTACCTTTCCATGCTAATTTTTTGTAATGCTGTTATAAGCAGTATGTGAAATCATTTATATGAATAGCAATCAGGAGAGTCAGTGTTTCCTTCTGTCCTTCCTTCCTTCTTCCCTCCCTACCTCCCTTCCTCTTTGTGTTTTTCACTTTTTTTATTGGTGCATGTTATGTATACGGAATGGTAGGCTTCCTTGTTTCACATTCCTACATACCTTCAAGGAATGGCTATTGGTGTTAGGACTTGCTTTTAATAAGGGCATTGGCAGCCTCTGCATGACTGTTTTACTCTCTTCTTAGTATGTAGTGTTCTTGTGGCTCAGATACCAAAAACAACTAAAATAAAACCCAATACAAACAAACCAATAAACCACAGAGAACCCAAATATCCTTTCATTTCAATCACTAGATAGGAAGAGTTTAAAAACAATCATAAAATAACTAGGCCAGATTGGTCAAGGAGGGAAATGGGACAAAGCTCTTTTCTTCACCGAATAACCTTTCCCCTTGGGCTCTTCCCAGCCAGTGCCATCATCCAGCACCCTGAAAGGTCCTCCCCTACAGGCTTCCCTCCCACCATGGCTGTTTCCTGAGCTCCCTGATCTTCCCCCAGGATCCATTCTCACCCCACATGACTCTCTGGTTAGCTGAATAACTCTTCCTTAGTGTGGCATTGTTGACTGACAATGGCTTCTGGTTCTAAGAGACATTTACATTTGGACAGGAATTTTGGCAGAGGAAGTGGGCAGCATTTTGAAACTAGGTTGTTTTTTCTTTCTTCTTTTTTTTTTTTTCTAATTTCACTGTGGTATATTATCAAGAGATTAAAAAAACTGAATTCCAATTAGAAGAGATGTTGTTTTAACTGGGAAAGAATAATCAAACAGTTTGAGAAGGTGCTTTATTAAACAAAATTGAGTCCCTCGTAGGCATTTTGCATTATATACAAGGGCACACTAGATTATATAAAATCATTTATTCAACAATTATTCATTAGGCACTCTCTACACAGCAGGAATGGTTCTGGATGCTGAGTAGTATTGAATAAGACAGATAAAATCATTTTCTTCATGGAGCTAACAATTCAGTGCTTGGGCTTGTGGTGGTGGAGAGAAGGGAAGGAGGTAAAAACATGAATATGTAAACAAATAAACAAGGCATTTTGGGAGGATGATCAGTGTTAAGAAGAAAATGAAAGTACAAGTCTTCTGAAAGTCACTGTTGGATTTAGATTAAAACCTAGAATAGCTATCAATGTTTTTTTTTTCCCTGAAAATAGGTTTTGGTCATAAAGACATATATTAGTAAATACATGGGGCATTCCATATAAATATATAATTATGAAAGAGCACTGTTCTATTAATTCCATAGAAATAGAATTCCAGGTTATATAAATCAAATTGAGACTTTTTAAAAAAAGCACTAATCTTTCAATTTGTTCAAGATGAAAATGTTAAGTGAACCTTTTTTAGTGACTCATTTCCCACAATTTCAAAGAAAAAAATTTAAAATGGAGTATATTTTAAAAGTGAACAGAAAATTATCTGTCAAAACAAATACTTCATATGACTTATAAAGAATCTATTTAAAAGAATTATGAAGACTTCTGTCTAAAAATTTTAATCTTAAATGTACAGAATTAACAAGTTTTACAGCACTTATTTCTATTATTATAGGCAACTTATAGGTAAAATAAGATTATGTTTAAGTAATTTGTTTTCATTCTTAACTGCCTCAGAATTCATGTGGGGAATTTTGATAGTCAAATTAGTCAAAGAGAGGAAAAGTGAGCAAAATGGAAATTGAAGCCTAGTGTGAAAAAGGAAAATTGTAAAATAACTGAGGATGTCTTAAAAAATAAAAGAATACATCATCATTCAAAAACAAAACTATACAGAAGAAGAGATCTTCCAGTGTCCAAAACCCAATGGTAATTCTACAACAATAGTAATCATTAAGAGCATATTTTGAATGCTTTAAAATATTTGACATCCAAGTAAGTATATGTAATGTTTCTTTATAGACACCGTATATTGTTAAACAATCATTTTCACTGTGCTTTTTAATTTTTTGATTTATTTTGGAAACTAGTTATATCAGACAGAGCCTAGCTTCTCTTACTAATGACATATTTTATGTCATTTTTATATTGAATGCATTCATCACATTGCATTTAGTTAATCTCCAATTAAATGGAGAGTATTCAATTGTACCTATTGCTTTTCTTTCACAAACAGTGCCATTTTGAAATTGCGTACACAAGTGTGGCCATGCTGTTTGCTGGTTGCTGTTGGTTCCTGACATTTGCCCTGTTCTGTGTAGAAATAGGCTAATTGGTCTGTAGAATTGGCTAGTACATACCCTGTCTTAGGATCTTTGGGTTGCTATAACAAAATGCCATAGACTGGATAACTTATTAACCGAAACTTATTTCTCACAGTTCCTGAGGCTGGAAAGTCCAAGATCGAGGTGCTGTCATATTCAGTATTTGGTAAGGACCATTTCCTATCAGCCCTCAGATCTTCCTGGACTGTCCCCTTCTCACAATGCAAGTCTCAGTTTAATATCACTGTGTAACAGAGATCCCAATTTAAAGTAGCTGCCCCTCTCCTTCCTTATATTACCCTATCTCTATTTTATTACTCACTTTATTTCTTTAATGTCTTTTACCTTAAAGTCCAACTTGCTGTGTATTAATATTACTGTCATATCTTTTACTAGAATCTGCATAATTTATCATTTTTCATTTCATATATTTTACATTCTAAGGCAATTTATTTAGGATTTCTTTCTGACAGCAGAATACAATAATTTGAATTTATTTTCATTTCCAATTGAAAAGATGAAAATAATTAAATTATAACTATTGTGATTATTAATATATTTATTCTTATTTCTTCCAACTTGCATGCTATTGTCTATAATCTTTATTCTTTGCTTTGTTCCCTCTCTTTTTTGTGTTTTATTGAATTTTTTTCTATATTTAAGTCTCCTTTCTCTACTGAGTTTGAAATTTTACAGTGAATTTTCTTAAAGAGAGAGAATATATTTTATTTATTTTTCTATCTGGCATTTGTTCTCTGTCGCTCAGTTGTGTACGTGGTGCTATGACTTAAGTCTGGGTCCTCAGCCTTGCCGGGCAAGCCCTTCAACCACTGAGCCACCTCTCTAGCCTGTGAATTTTTATTTCTCTAGAAATTTCCCTCAGTTTGACAAATTATTATTATAAATCTAAATGTTTAGTGTTTTCAACTAATAGAAAAGAGGACTTTAAGGTGCCTTCATCTCCTATTGAATGTTCTTACCTATATTGTTTCCTAGAGTTTTAATTATAACAAATCTAGCTTTAAATTTTTGCAAAATAATTTTATTAATAATTTCACTTATTGATATGTTTTAGTTTCATTTTCTTTCTCTGAGATCAGACTATTTCAAAAACTATATTTCAGGCCTGGAAATGTTACTCTCTTACCCATGCGCAAGGCTCTGGGTTCTATCTTCAGCACACACATGCACACACAAATACCTTCTATGAGTTGTAAATTCTCTTTCTTGATCTTTCCATATTTGAAATGTCTCTATTTTGCCTTTACTCCAGAATGACTGTTTAGATAGATGTAACATTTTATTCTTTCCCCTCAGCACTTTGGAGATATTGTTCTACTATTTTTTGGCTTTTATTATTGCTGTTGAGAAGTCAGCTTCAGGCTAATTTGCAATCCTTTGTAGGTAATCTGTCTTTCCCCTTTGGTAAATTTTAAGATTTTTAAAAAAGAAAAAAAAAACTTTGATGACTTGCAGTTTTGCGATGTTGTGCCTAAGTCTGCATTCATATTTATATATCACTCAGCTCCTGGAGGAGGTATTTGATCTGAAATGCAGTGGAGTGTTTTTTTATTTTTGTTTTTTTTTTTTTAATTCTGGAAAACTCAACTGTTTCTTGTCAAGTATGGCTTCTCTGCCACTTTCTCTCTTGTCTTGAAATTCTGATAGAACATACACTGCAGCTGTTCGGTCTTTCATCCACGTATCTTAATTGCACTTTTCATAGTTTTTACCTCTGTGAATTGTTTTTGGGGTACACAGATCATGGCCATGTTTCTTCTCTCTTCAACTAGTTCTGCCTTAGGGCTTGTCTTTCCCATAGTTCTTTAATTCAATGGTTATTTTTCACATACAAGAATCAAAAGTACAGATTCACCTGACTTATGTTGGGGTTATCTCCTAAAAAATCCATTTGAAAATAATTTGAAAATAATTTGAAAATGTCATAGTCATAAAGCACAGTGGCTTAAGCAACTGAAATTTCTAACCATATCTACAAGTCTGACATTGAGGCATCAGCTGGTTGGTTCCTTTTGAGTACTCTCAAGAAGAATCTGCTCATTAAACATTAAACCTATGCATTCTGTGAATTTAACGTGACACATGTCAAAATGTTGCAGAAATTATAAGAGTATTCATTGTAGTATTAAATATAAAAATTAATAAATTGTAAATAACCAAAATGTGACATATATAACATTAAATAACTTATAGGACATTCATGAGATATGATGATTAAAATAAAAATCATGTAGAACAACATATTATCAGTGGTCATCTTTGTGTAATAGAATTATGGGTGATTTTCATTCCTTCATTACATTTCTGCTCTTTTAAAAACTTTCCACACACTTCCTTTTTCAATGAAAGGGAAGCAACAGTAGTTCTAAGTAAATACTGTCAGGAATTTTTTCCTTATTTTTAAAATAAACCTTTCTGTTACTGCTAAGATAAAATGTTTTCTTTTTTCTATCCTCAGTTGAAATAAAGAACAGTTATATCACTGATCATTACAATCCTTAGCCATTTTAGGATTGTTTTTACCTTGTCTTCAACTTTCTCCCCTTTTTAAATAAATAAACGAGTTCTTTCAACATTTTATTTTCTGTCTTAGGTTCAAGTCTTTCTGGTCATTAAAGGTTTTTGCTGAATTTTCTGATCACTTAGATAATTTAAAGTGTAATAATTCTACATACATAAGTAGGCCAAATATAACGCATAAAAAACTGTCAATATGGAAAATTGGAGATCTGCTTCAGAGAAAGGCTATAATGGGCTATAGTGGTTAATGATAAGAATCAATGTGTCCCTCAGCGTTTTTTTGTGGGTAAGTATCTATGTTTCCTGGCAACAAATGGGACTCTCGTGGGCAGAAAGAGTTAATGTAGCTTCCTAAAGTAACTAATTTATTTCCAGGGAAGGTTTTATGCACTTAGAGGATTTGGCTCCCCATAACACAGGTCCCTTTGCTAATAGCACCAATAATAAAAATACCCTAATTTCTCTTTGTTTAGTTTGCCATGATGATCATTTTGTTTTGTTCAGTGCAGCTGTTCTCATCTTAAGAGGTTTTGAGGACTGTAGTTTAGGCATATTTATAGAGTGCTTTGGGATTGAGGTTTGGGTGGACTAAGATGGACAAGTCCAGAAACTTCATTGATGTGATAGAAAGAAAAAATAGGCCAAGATGTTTAAAAAAAATGACATAACTTGAGTGATAAATTTAGGAAAAATCTATCATAGAATTATAGAGCCATTAATGGACTACACAAATATAAATTTAAAATACATATATTTTATTAAGCATTAGTGTATGATTAAGAAACAAAATTGATTTGGAATCCTTTCAACTTATCATTCTATGCTTTGTTTTTCAATGTGCTTTCATCAAAAATATAAGAATATATGCTGTGTTACGACATTTTGCAATAATTTAAAGGATTACTAGATTTTATTTTTATTAAAACAGCATAACATATATTTATGCAAATATCTATTATTGCTTAGGTTTCAGGTTCAACATTGTTTTATTAACTTACAGAAAAATATCTCAACTAACCTTATCTTTATCATGATGCTTTGTATTTTTTTTTGCTAGAAGAGAAGGTTTAATAATTGATAAAAATGTACAAAAATATTCAAATCAGAAATGCTTTAGAGTGTGTACCACGAAGTCAATACTTCTCAGTGAGTAGGGAAGGTAAAAGCCATCCTCAATGCAGGGGGACAAAGAAAAAAGAAAAGAAAATGGTCTGGATTAAAAATAGAGAGCAAAACACTTGCAGAGTGAGAGAAGGATAAAAAAGAAAAAAGACCGGGAAAGTGAAAAAGATAGAACTAGACAAAGCTCAGAATCAAAAGACAAATCACCGAAGAAGAAGACTGGAAAGGATTCTGGTAACTGGGATATTTCTGGCAGTGAACTGAGTGAAGGGGAATTAGAAAAGCGCAGAAGAACCCTTTTGCTTTGTATTTTTTAATCACAATGCTTTATATTTTTGAAACTGGATTCTTCCAAACTAAAAAAAAAAAAAAATTCTGAGTTAAGCCTCTTTCAGATTGCATGCATTTTTACTACTTTTTTTACTGAGCGAATTTTAAGTTTTTTAGCAAAATTGAGAGGAAGATATATAGACTTCACTCATACTTTTGCCCTTACACATGCATAGTCTCCCTTTTATCAATATTCCCTACCAGAGTCGTACATTTGTTTCAATTCTCAAACCTCCATTGATATATTAGGGTCACCCAAAGTCCCTGGTTTTCATTAGAGTTCACTCTAGATGTTATACTTTCTAAGGGTTTGGACAAAAATATGATGGCATGTAACCACTGTTAGGGTCTCACAGAGTATTTTCCCTACTCTCAAAGTCCTCTGTGCTCCATCTACTCAGCCACTTCCTGACCACCCACAACTTTGTGCCCTAAAACCCCTGGCAATCTTTATGCTAACTCCAAAGTTTTGAATTTTTCAGGATATCATCTACTGGAAATCATACAAATTGTTGCCTTTTCAGGCTAGCTTCATTTATTGAGTAATATACATTTACGTTTCCCCCATATCTTTCCGTGGCTTGATAGTACATTCATTTTTAGCGATGAATAATATTCCATTGTCTGAATGTATCACAGTTCATTTATCCGTTCATCTTCTGAAGGGCATCTTGGTTGTTTCTAAGTTTTGGCAATTGTGAATAAAGCTGTTTATAACATCCATGTATTAGGTTTTGGCAGACATAAGTTTTTACCTCCTTTGGGAAAAAAATTAAGCAGTGTAATTGTTGGATTTTATGATAGAAGCATGTTTATTTTTGTAAGTAACTGCCAACCTGTCTTCTATTTTGTATTCCCACCAGTAACAGATGAGAGTTTCTGTTACTCCACATCCTTGTCAACATTTTGTATTATCAATATTCTCGATTTGTTTAATAGATAATAGATGATAAGTGGTATCTCATTTTTAATTTTTATTCTCCTGACAGCACAAGATGTGGTACATTTTTCAAGTGTTTATTTGCCATCTCTCTATCTTCTTTAGTAATATGTCTGTTAAGGGTTTTGGATTTTTTGTTGTCTTATGGTAAAATTCTAAGAAAAAAATTTGATATATTATGGAAATAGTCTTTTGCAGATGTATGTTTTGCAAAAAAGCATTTTCTTCACCAGACTCTGGATTATCTTCCTATTTTGTTGACGTTGTCTTTCATAGGGGAAACATTTTTTATTTTATTGAGTTTCAGCTAATTTTTTTTTTGGTGCATTGTACCTTCGGTATTGTATATTAAAAGTAATTGTCATAGGCAAGGTCATTTGGGTTTTCTCTTGTGTTATAGGAGTTTTATATTTTTACATTGTACAGTTATGTCTATTTGGGTCTTTGATCAATGTTGAGCTCATTTTTGAGGAAGATGCAACTAGACAGCATTTTTGAAAAGACATGTTCTTTCCTCTGTTGTATTGCTTTTGCTCCTCTTTGAAAGATCATTTGTCTAAAGTGATGAGAATCTATTTCTAGGTTCTCCAATCTGTTCTATTGATCTATTTTTCTATTCTTTTACTAGTACCTTATTATCCTGATTACTGCAGCTTGCTAATGAGTCTTGAAATTAGGAAATTACCATCTTCCAACTATGATGATGCTAGGTCTTTTTCCTCTCTACAGAAACTCTAGAATCAACTTTTAATATCTACAAAATAATTTTCTGGGATTTGCATTTGGATGGCAATCAATATATAAAGCTGAGAAGAACTGACACACTGACAATATTGAGTCTATCAATGAATGTATAATTTGTCTCCATTTATTTTTTATTTCTTTTGTCAGAGTTTTATCATTTTCATCTTATAGGTGTTGTATATATTTTGTTAAATTTATATCTAAGTATTATATTATTTGGGTACTAATATGAATGATGTTGTATTTCTAATTCCATTGTTCATTGATGGTGTTTTAGTCAGCTTTTTGTCACTGTGAGCAAAATACCTGATAAGAACAACTTAGAGGAACAAAAGTTGAGCTTGAGCTCACAGTTTCATAAATCTAGCCCTTGATCAGTTGATTCAGTTGCTCTGGGCCAAAGGTGAGGCAGAACATGCATGGCAGAGGGAAGCTGCTTCATTCCTGGAAGCCAGGATGCAAAGACAGAGGATAAGGTGCTTCAGAAGATGAACGTTCTAGGGCATGGCCCCAGTGACCCATGACTTATAGTCATGGCCTTCTGGCCTTCAATTAGCATCCAGTTAACACATTCCAACTAAGATAAAATACTTAGATATTAGATCTCATAATCTAATCATTTTGCATCTGATAGTCTTGCATTAACACAAGAGCTTGCAGGGGACACCTCAAATTCAGAGCATAACATTTTACCCCTGATCTCCAAAAATTTATGTCCATTTCACATTGCAAAATACCTTTAGTCAGTTTCCAAAACTCCTATAAAACTAACAGTTCCATCATTGCCCAAAATTCTAAATCCAAAATCTTATCCAAACAGAAGGCAAATTCTTGACTGTGAACCCCGTAAAAATCAAAGGCAGTCATGTATATGTGTCTCAGTAATATATAGGCTCAGAGTAAGCATTCTTAATCTAAAAGGCATATGGGACATATGGAATAGGGACATATGAAGAAGGGAGGGGACCAAAACATGACAGAAACCCAACTGGGTAAAGAGGCTCCATAACTCTTCAAGGAACATCCAGGATATATGGCGTGAGAAGATGTGCTATCCAAAGGGCTTGGACAGTCTCACCCATTTGCCTTGCTTCTTGTATCCCACATGACCTCTCTTTTAGTCTGGTTCTCTCCACAGCCAGCAGCTGTTCATGGTAGACAGTCCATGTTAATGACATCTCTTAATTTCTAAGGTCTCCATTTCAACTTCAGCTTCACTTTTAAAACTTGCACCCTCTCAGAGGCAGCCCACAGGGATTCTGATCCTGCTATACTTTGCCTGGCATCCAGATCTTCATTTCAAATCTTGGTGGAAACTGCTATCCCTTAACTACAGCATCCTGTATTCCCGCAGAACCAGCACCATATGGATGATACCAAGGTTTACTGTTAGCTTGCACAGTATTTGTGTCCATGGGATCATTGCTATAGCAGCCTCTAAGTGCCTGAGAAGTTGAGCATGGTGAAACAACTTTCTAGGTACTCCTGTGTTAGCAGTGTAATCCCACTATCTCGTCTCAAAGTAATTTTGCATGGATCTAGCAATGGGTGTTGTCTACAAATTTCTGGAATGCCTTCAATCATCTTTCCTATTGTTTCTGTGCAAAGTACTTAACGTCTCTTTAGTGGTTTAATTTCTTCCATAACCACACCTTTCTTGGACTGAGTTTTATAGGCACTATTATGGCCAAACTGTAAGTTTATAAAATTTTTCTTCTTTTTTTATGCTCCCTGTAAACCTGGCTAAAATCTGACAGCAAAATTCATGCTACTGCCTGAATTCTATGCTACCTTGAAATTTCTTCCACCAAATTATCTAGTCCATCAAATTTATATTATACTTCATAGAAAGTGTCAGGACTTGTACAAAATGTAGACAAGTTCTTTGCTAGAACGTAATGAGTGACTTCTCATCCAATTCCTAATAGAAGATCTCTAAAACCTCAAGAGAACAATCTTTACTGTCGACCTTATAGTTTTCTGAGCTTCCATCAGAATTATTCACTAAACTACACTTACAGCACTCTAATTTTCTCTCACCTTCATCTCCAAACATTTATAAATACCTCACACAAATCATTGCCAAAGACTTTGAACCACATGATCAGATTAGTCACAGTAATGACCAGATTCCTGGTACCAATGTCTGTGTTACTCAGACTTTTCTGGCTGTGACCAAGCTGCCTGACAAGAAAAACTTTGAAGAGAAAACAATTATTTTTTTTATTTTTTTAAGGAGAGAGAGACTCAAATATATTTATTTTTCCATCTGGCCTTTGTTTCTCTGACACTTAGTTGTGTATGTGGTGCTGGGGTTGGAACCTGGATCCTTGCACATACCAGGTAAGTGTTCCAACCACTGATCCACTGCTCCTTTGATCTCATGGCTTCAGAAAATTAGTCCATGGCCACCAAGTCCATTGCTTTAGGCCCAAGGTGGCATTGCCTAAGGGTACATTGAAGGAAAGCTGCTCCATTTGTGAAGCCATGAAAGAGAAAGGGAAAGGGAGAGAGGAAGGAAGAGTGAGGGTGGGAGGGAGGGAGGGAAAGAGAGAATGAGAGGAGAGAAGAGAGGTGTCATTGTCATAGAAGATGGACTTTTCCAGGGCATGTCCCCACATCCTCCATACAACTCACTACCTATGGATATCATCCATTTAGTCCATTCAAAGTAAAATGGACCATTTATGTTATAGGTCTTATGATCTAATCATTTCAATTCTACATATCCTTGAATTAATACAGGAACTGTTGGGGGATGGGCACCTTGTATATAAACCATAAGAAGTGGTATATATAGAAAAGTGAATGACTTTTTTATATTAGCTTTGTTTTTATTGTGAAGTAAGTGTTAGAGGAGACATCCATGCCTTGTTCCTGATTTTAGCAGTCTAACTCTTAATTTCTCGTCATTAAGCATGATGTTCTCTATACTTCTCTGTAGTATTTTTTTTTAAGTTGAGAAAAGGTCTCTTTGTTCCTAGTTTTAGGAGAGCTATTACCATAAATAGGTACAGGATTTTTGTCAAATATTTTTTCCTACAACTACTTATAAAATCATGTGACTCTTGTTTTTAATGTGTTTTTGAGACAGACTACATTTGATCTTGAATGTTGAAGCAGCTATGCCTATTGGGATAAATCCCACCTTGTTATGGCATATACCTTTTATATATTCTGTCACTCAATTTGCTAAAATTTCCAAATTTTTGTATATGGGTTCCTAATAGTTACTGTTCAGTATCCCTCACCTTAGTATTTTTTGTCTGTTTTTAGTATTACTGTATATCTGGCCTCATAAAATGTGTGAAGATGCTTCTGTCTTGTAGAAAACTAGTATAATTTTTATTTATATATAGGCATGCAAAGCACATATATATGGTATGTACATAAGCATACATCATTGAATACATTGTTGGTATTATTTTTGAATGAACTGTTATCTGTTAGATCAGTTAAGGAAAGAAAGTAAAATGAAATTTTTCATTTTGCCTTTTGTGTTTCTTTCTTTGTGTAGGCCTCATATTTTTCCTTCTCCTGATAGAAATTCTTTGAATGTTACTTGCATACCAAGTCAACTGGCATATATATATAATTATACTTATGTATATATATGATTATCTATATTATATTATACATTATATATTATAGGGAACAGAATTATTGGTTGATGATATTTTTTCTCTGAATACTTTGAATATTTCAGTAAATTTACTTTTGATTCCATGCTTCTAAAGAGAAGTTGGATATAATTCTTATCTTTGTTTTTCTATGGGTAAGGTAATTCTTTTCCTCCAGATTATTTTCAAAACATTTTAAAATATATTTGACTTTCTTCAGTTTGAAAATGATATGCCTAATCATGACTTTTTATTTTCAAAATTGGTTTTTGCGTATTTTTTGAGAAGGTGGTCTCATCTTGCTGTCAAGGCTGGCCTGAAATTCATGGTCCTCCTATCTCAGCCTCCAGTGTAGCAAGAATTGCATTCAGGTACCACTATGCCTGGCTTCTTTTTTGTATTTAATCACCTTTATAGTTCCCTGGATCTGTGATTTGGTATCTGACACTAGCTTGGAGAAATTGTATATTATTTTTTCCACATATTTCTTGCTTTCCTTTCTTCTTCTAGTATTCCAAATCTGTTGTATCTTTCATAGTTGTCTCACAGTCCTTAGATATTGTATTTTACATTTTCAATGTTTGTTTTTGTTTTGTTTGATTTTCAGTTTTGAAGCTTCGATGGAGATATGCTCAAACTCATACATTCATTCCACAGCAGTGAACAGTCTACTACTAAGCCTGTCAAAATCATTCTTTAGTCCTATATTAGTGTTTTTGATCTATAGCATTTTATTTTTGGTTCTTTATTGTGATTTCCATCTCTTTGCTTATATTGTCTATATTTGCTTACAGTACTGTCTTCTTTTTACATTAGAGCCTTTATAATACTAATGACTGTTGTTTTACACTTAAAAACAATTAAACTGGGCACAGTGGTGCACGAACGGGAGCCCAGGAGTTCTGGAGGCAGATGCAGGAGGATCTCAAGTACAAAGCCAGCCCTAGCAACTTAGCAAGGTCCTGAGTAACTTTGCAAGACTGTCTCAAAATAAAAAATAAAAAGGACTAGGGATATGGCTCAGTGGTTAAGTTTCCCTAGGTTCAATCCCCAATAAATCCCCAATAAATAAAATAAAAACAAGTAAAAGTAATCTTCTAGTTATATTGAAGTATAATTACATACATTTGTGGAATACAGGTGATTTTTTATTAAGGAGTCGAGTTGTTGTACAATCATAAATACATATAAAGTAGCAATATGATATACATTTGCTCCTAATCCAGTTACCCTCACATTGCCCACACCTCAGTCTCTTGATTTTTCTATATTTCTCCCATAACAGTTATAAAAATCCACATATATATATGTACACACACACACACATATACATATATATATGTATATATTTGTATAAAAGATTGTGAATTTCCCAGAATTAAATGATTGCATAAGTATTATTTGGTTCTTGGGGTGGGGTAAAGAGTATGTTACATTATTAATTGTCTCAGATCCCTCCCTATCTTCCTCAATATCCCCACCACCCTGCCTTTCCCTTCCCCTCTCCTTTCCCCTCTCCCTCCCCTAAATATCTATAGTTCCCCTAGATTATGTTTTGCTATGCTCTTGCTCTTGGTGGGTCTAGTACAAGAGCTTGACTACCTTTCATCCAAGCCTGGGTTTTGCTTTAGCCTCCACAAATGAGGGAAAAGATTTGACCCTTGAATCTCTGGATTTGGCTAATGCTTTCTTCCACTGGGAAGGTGATGTTTTGATTTATCTATATATTATGAAATGATATGTACAACTAAGACAAATAACATATCCAGTATCTCACATTTTATCATTTTTTGTTATGAGAAAAATTAAGATCCACAATCTTAGTAATATTCAAGTACATAATACATTATCTGTAGAACTTTTATCTATAACTTTTTATTAGTCCTATGGAAGTTATTTATAATATCTAATATAATTTTGTGTCTTTTAACCAACACCTTCTCATTTTCCCCTCCCTCTAGTTCTCAGGCTTAGGTAAGTACTGTTTTACTTTCTCCTTCAATGATTGTGATATGTTTATAGATTTTACATATAAATGAGATCATGGAATATTTATCTTTGTGTGTCTGGCTTATTTCATTTAGAAAAATGTCTTCCACATTCATCTGTGTTGTTGCAAATGATAGAAATTTCTTCATTTTGAGGGTGAATAATATTTATTTCTTATATTTATATATTACATTTACTTATCTTTTTCTCTACTTATGAATAATTAAGGTGATTCCATATTTGGTATTGTGAGGAATACTGTCATGCACAGAGGAGA
>PVKS010021304.1:0-35441 GCA_004027875.1 Aplodontia rufa | reverse complement strand
CTGCCAAGGAAACAATCAAAAGAGTCAAGAGGTTTCCTACAGAAATGGAGAGTATCATGGACTATGATTCCTCAGACAAGGGTCTCATATCCAGAATCTATAAAATCCTCAAAAATGTCAGCTACAAAAACACCAACAGCCCAATTGATAAATGGGCCAAAGAGCTAAACAGAGACTTCTCACCAGAGGACATTGATCAGCCCTAGTTTTTTAAGGAGTATCCACACTGCTTTCCAGAGTGGCTGTACCAATTTGCAGTCCCAACAACAGTGTGACAGTGTTCCTCTCTTCCCACAGCCCCTCCAACATCTGTCATTGTTCATATTCTTCACTTTTGCCACTCTGACAGGAGTGAAGTGAAATCTCAGTGAAGTTTTGATCAGCATTTCTCTGATTGCTAATGATGTAGAACATTTTCTTATATGTTTATGGGATTTTTGGACTTCCTCCATTGAGAAATTTCTGTTTAGCTCCATAGCCCATGTATTGATTGGATGATTTGTGATTTTGGTATTCAGGTTTTTGAGTTCTTTGTATATTCTGGATATTAGCCCTCTGTCCGAGGTGTAGCAAGCAGATTTTCTCCCATTCTGTAGGTTCTCTCTTGACACTCTTGACTAATTCTTTAACTGTGCAGAAGCTTTTTAGTTTAATGGCATCCCATTCATTTATTCTTGGCATTAATATTTGCACTATGGGAGTCTTGTTTAAGGAATGCGGTGCCGACCCCTATATCATGTAGTGTTGTTCCTACTTTTTCTTCAAGCAATTGTAAAGTTGCTGGTTTAATTTCCAGATCTTTGAACCATTTTGATTTGATCTTTGTACAAGGTGAGATGGTAAGGATCCAATTTCAGTCATCTGCATATGGCTGTCCAGTTTGTCCAGCACAATTTGTTGAACAGAATGTCCTTCTTCCACACTAAGCTTTTGCCCCCTTTATCAAATATCAGATAGTTAAAGATTTGAGGGTTTGTGTTGGCATCTTCTGTTCTGTTCCATTGGTCTTCATTTGTGTTTTGATACCAATAATACACTGTTTTTGTTACTTTAGCCCTATAGTATAATTTCAGGTCAGGAATTGTGACACCTCCTGCTTTCTCTTTCTTGCTTAGTAATGGCTATTCTAGGGCTTCTGTTATTTCATACAAATTTGAGAATTTCTTTTTCTATATCTGTGAAGAATGTCATTGGTATCTTGATGGGGATTGCACTGAATTTGTATAGGGATCAGTAGAATGACCATTTTGATTATATAGATTCTGCCTAATGAAGAACATGGAATGTTTTTCCATCTACTCATGTCTTCTGCAATTTCTTTTTTTAATGTTCAATAGTTTTTGTTGTAGATGTCCTTAATATCTCTTGTTAGAGAGGTTTTTTTAATTTATTTAGGAGATTGTGAATGTGACAGAGTTCCTAATTTCTTCTTCAGTGGAATTGTTGCTGGAGTATAGGAAAGCTAATGATTTATGAGTGTTGATCTTTTAGCCAGCCACTTTGCTGAAATTGTTTATAAGCTCTAGTAGTCTTCTGGTGGAGTTTTTTGGGTCTTCTAGGTATAGAATCATGTCATCAGCAAATAGAAACAGCCTGACTTCCTCTTTTACTATTCGAATTCCTTTGAATTCCTTCTCTTGTCTAATAGCTCTGGCTAGGATTTCAAGAACTATATTGATTAAGAGTGGTGAAAGTGGAAATCCTTGTCTTTTTCCTGAATTCAGTGGAAATGCTTTCAGTCTTTTCCCATTAAGCACAATGTTGGCTATGGGTCTGTCACAAATGCTCTCACAAAATTAAAGTATCTTGCTTTGATCCCTATCTTCTCCAGAGTTTTGAGCATAAATGGGTGCTGAATTTTATCAAAGGCCTTTTCTGCATCAAATGAGATGATTATATGATTTTTATTTTTAATTCTGTTTAAGTGCTGAATTACATTTATTGATTTGTATATGTTGAACTAGCCTTGCTTTCCTGGAATGAAGCCCACTTGATCATGATGTATTATCTTTTTAATATATTTTTGAATCTAGATAGCTAGAATTTCATTAAGGATTTTTGCATCTGTGTTCATCAGGGAAATTAGTCTGTAGTTTTCTTTTCTTGATGTGTCTTTGTTGGGTTTTGGTATCAGTGTTATATTTGATTCATAAAATGTATTTGGGAGTGTTCCAGTCCTTTCAATGTCATGGAAAAGCTTGCAGAGGATTGGTGTAATTCTTCTGTATAGGTCTGTTAGAATTCTTCCATGAATCCATCAGGTCCTGGGCTCTTCTTTATTGAAAGGCCTTTGATTGCTGATTCAATTTTGCTGCCTGAGATTGGTTGGTTTAGAATTTCAATGTCCTCCAGTGTTAATTTGGGAATGTCATATGGGGCCAGATATTTGTCCATTTTTTCCAGATTATCAAACTTGGTGGAGTATAATTTT
This sequence comes from Aplodontia rufa, assembly GCA_004027875.1. Taxonomy (NCBI): domain Eukaryota; kingdom Metazoa; phylum Chordata; class Mammalia; order Rodentia; family Aplodontiidae; genus Aplodontia; species Aplodontia rufa. The sequence continues at coordinate 33,010 of PVKS010021304.1, read as the reverse complement.
TCAAAATAAGTTCTGATAATCTTCTGGATTTTGGTTAAGTTTCAGTGTTGATATCTCCATTTTTGTCTTTGATTTTGTTTATTTGCTTTACTTCATTTTCATTTTGGTGAGGTTGGCAATGGTCTGTGGATCTTATTTATTTTTTCAAAGCACAACTCTTTGTTGATAATTTGTATTTTTTTTGTTCTCAATTTCATTGATTTCAGCTCTGATTTTACTTATTCCCTGTTTTCTGTTAGGTTTGGGATTGGATTTTTCCTCTTTTTGCAGGGATTTGAGTTGGATCATAAGACTATTTGTGCTCTTTCCTGATTTTTTTTATGAAGGCACTCAGTGCTATAAATGTACCTCTTAAGAATGCTTTCAAACTATCCCAGAGATTTTGATATGTTGTTTCATCATTCTCATTCATTTCCAAGAATTTCTTGATTTGTATTCTTAATACTTCTTTTATCCATCCTTTGTTTAAGAGGGTATTATTCAATTTCCAAGTCTTTGAGTAGTTTCTGTTGTTTTTCTTGTTGTTAATTGCTAAGATCATAGCATTGGAGTCTGACAGGATACATAGGACTATATCAACTTTTTTGTATTTGTTAAAGTTAGCTCTGTGGACTAGGATGTGGTCTATTTTGGAGAAGGATCCATGCGTTCCTAAGAAGAAGGTAAACTGAGCTGATTTAGAATGGAATATTCTGTAAATGTCTGTTAAGTCCAGTTGATAAATAGAGTTGTTTAGGCTAGAGATTTCTTTTTTGATTGTTTGCTTTGATGATCTGTCTATTGTTGATAATGGTGTATTAAAGTCCCCCAGTATTATTGTGTTGAGATCGATGAGGTGTTGAGATCCTTGAGTATTTTTTCCATGTATTTGGGAGGGTTCTATTTGGGGGCATAAATGTGAGCTATCATTATGTCTTCTTGATGAATTGTCCCTTTTATTATGAATTAGTGACATTCTTTGTCCTTTCTGACTAGTTTTGGTCAAAATTAACTTTATCAGATATTAGGATCTCAACATCAGCTTGCTTTTTTGGGCCACAAGCCTGGTAGACATTTCTCCAACCTTTCACCTTCAGTCTGTGTCTGTTTTTTTATTGTGAGGTATGTCTCCCATAGTCAGCATGTTGTTGGATTTTGTTTTTTGAGCCAATGAGCCAATATGTGTCTTTTAATTGAGGCATTGAGTCCATTCATGTTTAGAGTTAGAATAGATAGGGGAATCTGGATCCCTGGTGTTGTGACTATTGCTGTGTTTTATGCCATCTTGGATATATTTGGGTGTGTATTGTGGTTATTGATTTTCTTTTGTTTAAGTGTTTTGGAAGTTGTAAGTGTGATCCTCTGAATAAAGTATGTCCTTGAGTATTTTCTGTAGTGCTGGCTTTGTGTTCATATGTTCATATATCTTGCTAGCTTGAATTTATCATTGAAGTATTTAATTTCCCCATCACATTTAAAGCTGAGTTTTGCAAGGTATAATATCTTTGGCTGAAAATTGTTTTCTTTCAACATTTGAAAAATATCATTCCATGCTCTCCTGACCTTTATTGTCTGATCTGAGAAATCCATAGTAATCCAAATTGGTCTGTCTCTGAATGTGATTTGGTGTTTTTCCCTAGCTGTTTTTAGGATTCTCTCCTTTATTTCTCTGTTATTCATTTTAAAGATGATGTGTCTCAGTGAGTTTCTCACTTGGTTAGGTCTCTTTGGTGTCCTATAAGTATCTTGAATTTTATTTTCTGGATCAATTCTGATATGGGGAAAATTCTCCTTGTTAATATCTCTTAGAAGGTTTTTAATGACCCTTGTTTGTTTTTCAATGCTTTCTTCAATACCAATTACTCTCATGTTATTTCTTCTCATCTCGTCAAATATTACTTGGAAGTTATAATCATGTACAATAAGTTTCTTTTCTGGTCTATCCTCCTTGAACTTGATGTTGCTCAGACTGTCTTCATAATCTGATGTTTGTTTTTCAAGAGCTGAGGTTCTATTTTTTTTAGTTTACTCTGGTATTAGCTTCTTCCAGTGAGTTTTTTTTTTAAGCATTCTTTTTTTTTTCTGAGAGTTCTGCTGCATCTCTTTTCAGAATGTCTATCTCTTTATAGATGTGGTCTCTCATCTTCTAACATTACTCTCTTATCTCTTTCCTTAAATCTTCTTTCAATTCTTTGATTGAATTACTAATCATATCATTGATACATTTTTCTAGGTTTTCATCTAGAACCCCAACCATGGACACCTTGGATGGGGAGCTGTGGGACTGAGGTGGAGAATTACTTCCCTTTTTCCTCATTGTCAGTTACTGGGAGTGTGGCTTGTGGTCTGACAGTGAATAACTTTCTTGAGGGCTTTGGTATTGGAGCTTCTTATCTCTTTGCTTAGTTATGCTGGGGTACAATTTGGATAGCACAATTCAATGGCTGCTACCCCAATCAGTGAAGTATTGTGAACCTTTAGGTTTTCCAGTACCTCAAGGGACAGGGTGTAGAAGTCAATAAGTGCAACCAATACATACAACAGACAATATCAACTGTAGCTGTCACAGTGTTGATTAGCACCTGTTGGAGCAAACGGATTAGAGGTTTTCTTCCATGAGAGCTCTCATACTATACTGAAATAGCAAAGAAACACAAGTTTTCAAGTATGGTGTTTCTTCAGTTTAGCAGGGCCTCTGTAGGTGAGGAAAAAAATGTCTAGAGAGCAAAGAGAATGTGGTAGGAAGGTAGTTTGGAACTTGTGACTTAGGATATAGAGCTACATGGTAGTAGAGTAATGTAGGCTGTTCTATTAAGAATAAGGAAAAGATAGAAATAGGATGAGAGTGAGGTAAAAATTTTCAGGGAGAATGAGAGAGACAGAATACAGTTTAGGAATTGACAGAGTAAAGGGAAGAAGAGTGTAGTATAGAATGGGGGTGTCTTTGGCCCAAAGAGACTGAGGACTAGTTTGCTATAATGTAGGCTTCTTCAAGTCTGACCCCAAAGATATGGAAACAGCAGTCAAACCCAATAAGTCACAGTGAGAGTAAAAGCCAACCACATAGACTCACAAACAAAAATACTTACATCCAGTAACATCAATTTCAATAATAACAACAGAAATAAAAGGAGTTGGGAAGGTTCTGAATTATTATCACCAAGGTCAATATGTACCATGGGGTAATGTGTTCATAGCTGACTTCTATGTGGAGTCACTCCCCAGTTGAGTTTGTTGGAGGGAATGAGATTTTGTGATCTCAGCTGACAGTGAGAGTCCCAGGAGGAATCTCCCAGTATTTTTCTGTAGAGGGGTTGCAAACAATCACCTTCCCTGCTTCCTGTGAGAACAGACTTCAAGGTCACCTGAGTTGCATTCTTGAGCAGTTTAGTGTCTGCCTGACCAAAGTCCTGTCCCTCTTCAGCTGGGGACCCAGGAGCCACTGAGAGTCTTGTGGATTCTGGTGGAGCTGTAAGGGATTCTTACTGTTCCAAGGAGAGTGGCCATCCTGGACTGAGTTCCCCTGGGATCATTATCACCCCACTCTTGGGTGTCTTGAGATCCTCAGTGGCCCCAAGATGATGGGTGGGGTAGTCACAATCCCAGCAAGGGGAGGCAGCCCAGCTAGACCAGTGTTTGTAGAGGTCTTAAATGAAACCACAAGGGGGCATGGAAGCCCAGTCCTACTTGGAGAACCCAGGACCTATGAAATTGCATCTGTATACAGAGATCAGGGTCTGAAAGTGGAGGAAGGCACTGAGTCCAGGCTTCCCCTTTTGTCCATAGGTCCCTAAGGCTGATGCTATTAACTGCCTTGTCTGAGTTTCATGCAGTGTCTGGAACTGCAGCTGGAGACACGCTGGCGGATTAGGCTCTATTGGGCAGCGTCCTAGTCACAGACTCCTCCAGCAGTTTGGGCATGTAAGGGGGTGAGCCGGAGCCTCCAAATGTGAGTCACGAGACCAAAAGGGAGGGTCCGCCAGTCCCACACAGCCCCCAGAGCAGACAGTCAAAACACTGAGTATTTGAAGCTGCTCCTCCAGACTGAGCTCCCTAATCCGTGCTGTAGCTGGTGGTTTTGATTTCACTCTTTACGAAGGAGTGTCCTGTACCACCCTCTGGGAGGAATCAAGATGGTGGTGCCACCTCACTTCTTCGTGCGATCAGATTTAGGGTCTCTGATTCGTGTGTATTAAAGCAGTCCCAGAGCTGCTGCTGCAGAGGGTTCCCACACCCAGGTTCTGCTGAGTGCTCACCTCTGTGGCTGAGGTAAATTAATTGTGTGCAGGTTCCTCCCCTCCAGGCTAATTCCCCACTAGCTGGCTGGTAGCTATCTGTGGCAGTGTACCTAACAACTAGATTACTGCTCCGTGTTACTACGCTTCCTTCCTTGGATGGTAATGAATTTGGGGAGAAATTCACCTACCTCACAGTAAGGCACTTCTCCCACTGTTGGGGTCCCACATTCACAGAGAGATTTCTCATTCACCACGGTTGTGCGTCCACTGCTGCCACTATTTATTCAAATCTATCTTTCACATGTAATTTCCGTAAGCCTTAAGTTCTGCCAACATTTGGTAAAGAAAATGTGTGATCTTGTAAACTGAAGGTTACAAGATCCCTATTTCCAAAGGCTCTCCCCAGACAATCACATCTAACCTACTTATTTCATAGGTCCTCAGTGCAAAGAGACAGGAGTCAGAGGCCAGCTCATGCCAGAGGTGTCCCTGACCTTGATCTGCTATGAGGCCATCAGGTCTGCAACTGTGCTTGGGTATACCTTGGGTAATACATGAATTCATCTGAATTTATATAAGGATGCTATACAGATTTTAATTATTTAAGGAAATATTTTGGAATACCATGTACTGCTTTTCACAAATTCTTCCATCATGTTAAAATTTTAATGTTGAATCCGTCTAATGACATCTCAGAAAATTCCCAATACCTCTCCCTTCTGTTATATTTCCATTGTGGACCTCTGATGATGTCTACAATCATTTAGGAGAGCACTTTGTTTCAATCTACTATATTCTAGAAAATCTGGTTCTTACTGTTCCTCTGATAAAAGGCACAAAAGACCCAGCATCCTATTAGCATCATTTACTCATTTTAAGAACGAAGCCAGACCAATATGAAATCATCAGTGCAAGGTCTTTGTGAGCTGCCAGCAAAAGATGTATCTTTCCATAACCACTCTGTGTCTGCAATAATTTCTTATGTTAAACAGCTCCTAACATTCACAGCCACTGGACTGGTTCTGAGCACATTAAAACTTCCTGTTGTGAGATTTGGGGACACACCGGAACAATTTATTTCACAGTGGGGTTCTTATCTAAACAAGATCTGTCTTCATATCTTTCTCAGTTTAGCAGAATGCTTTTGCAGTGGACCCAGGCATTATCTGCTTCTAGCTATTTTTCACAGAGGGAAAGACAAAGACAAGCTGTGTGCATGAGTTAGTATGCACTACAGACCGGCTCTCCAACAGCTACGTCGTTGTGCCACACAGTGGCTCTATGAAAACGACGTGACCCAGAAATGATTTTATGGTAAATGGACTTCCAGCTCTTTTGAGCTATCTGTAAGGAGAGCCCTAGTATGATGTGCCCTGAGACTATGGTTCTGAAGCATTCAGACACATAATTTTGAGGGTCCTTGAAAAAACTTCTGTTAATTGGGAGATAGGAAGGTGTTAGGATGATTTTTTTATGAGAGGCGATTTTCTCACATGGACCAAAGACTCTCTGGAATTTTTAGTTTCATTTCTTATATGCAAAAACTTCACTATGATTTGCCCACTATTTATAATTCTGTATCAGCATCTGTTCAGTAGTATAAATGCCTTAGCAAGAAAAGTAGGGCTACTACTGGTGAACTAAATCATTATACCAGCAAAAAGGAGTGACCTCTTGGCTTTTAACTTACTTCAGAAAAAGAAAAGAAAAGAATAGAAGTTTATTTTTTTTACTTCTAACATTCATTCTTATATTTTATTGCTTATAAACTACCCCTTCAAAAGTTAATGGTGTATGTTTGGGTTCAACTTGCTAATAATAACTATGTTTGAAAATACAATATATATTCTCAAGTCAAATAAAGATCTTCCAAATGAAACCATCTAGAGGAAATGAATTACCCATTAACACCCATTCAAATAAATGGTGGTTCATGCTTTTATTTTGCATAGTCTACTTCTTGTCAATGACTCCAAATGTTATAAAGAATAGGACTCAATACTACCCCACTTGAAGCATTCCATACCCCTAAAACAGACTCATATGTGGCTTGTGGAAGCAACATCCTTGATTTTGATCTCACTGTTAACTCATGTAGGAGTTTGGAGCTTTGATGGGGCTACAGGTGGATTTCGTCACTTCTCATTAGTTCTCTGGAAGTGTCCCAGCCTTGGCTTCCTCAGGGTGGGTCCAACCTCCTCAAGGGCAGCAAGGATGGCCTGCCCAAGCAGCTTTCTGATAGTATGTGACCCCTTGGGCCGGGAGGCCACCCTGAGTTCGTAGAGTGGGAAGAGAGCAGCGCAGGTAACATGTGATAAAATGCCACATTGAAGACAGGAACAACGATTTTTGGATGTGAGCAGGCTTCACAGCAACTGAGGTCAGTTGGAAGCTCCTGGAGGAGCTCAGACTTCAGCTCGCCTTGAAAGGTTTTGGAAGATGAAGCCCAGAGCAATGGCAATATGGGGATAGAGGAGAAGGGAAGAGCAGAGATGAGACTGGCCTGAGAGAAGCAGAGGATTTGTGAATGGATAACTGGAGACACATTTTGTAGAGGGTCCGGAAGGTGGAAGGAAGACCTGTGTCCTGGACAGAGTGACATCAGGTAACTGGTTCATATTTTGGGCCCAGAGCTGTCATAATGGAAATTGTCCTAGAATAGTGTTTCCAGTGTATGCTGATTGGATTGGGTGGAGGCTGAGGGTGGGAGGCCAGAAGTGGAGACAGGCAGGTTGCTGATGTGGGTTTCTGCAGGGTGAGCCTTGGAAGCGCACCCATGTGCTCTGAAAAGGATTACGCTTTTGCTACCCTGCATCTTTACCCAAGTAATTCTGTAGCCCCTATTTTACAGATGCTCTCAGAATCAGCAAGAATGTATTGGAAAGAAATATGTCTGAAACAGAAAAAGCAGCTGCTACTTGAAATTTTCATTTTTCCATTCCTGGCAGCGTGCAGAACATAACAGCAATGTAGCTAATTTAATAGGGAGCTTTTACATAAAGCCCTGAGACCCACAAGCAAATGCCACAAAATGCATTAAATCAAGTTGTTGCCCAGGAATAAAGCTGCACATTAATTAACCAGGGAGTTTTCTGAGTATTGAGGCAGGTATCAGTGGGATCAAACTTTGGAACAAATGTTGAGGAGAAAGACTCTTAAGTTTAATATCATTTAGTGCCACAGATGGGAAGTAGAATCACTGAATAAAAATTTATGGAGAAAAGAGAATTTTAGATGAGATGCCATAGTTTGGATCTGGGATGTTCTCCAAAGGCCATGTGTCAAAGGTTTGGTCCCTGAGTTGGCTCTTGAGAGGTGGTAGAGGATTTAAGAGGCAGGTTCTGGCAGAAGGGCTTGGGTCATTGGGGTGTGTCTTCAACAGGTAGGTTGGGACTCTGGCCCCTGCTTCTTCTCTTTGTTTCTTGACCATCAGGAGAGGGACAGGCTTCCTATGACACCTATTCCCACCATGACTTATCCTATCTCCTGAGGCCCAAAGCAACAGAGCCAGTAGGTCATGATCCTGCAAACGATAAGCCAAAATCAAACCTTCCTCTGTAGGAGCTGATTTATCCCAGGCACTTGTTACAGTAATGGGAAGCTGACTGACACAGAGACAGACTGTATTTTCTTAATCCTTTCTAACACACTTATAATATTATTTTTTAAAGTATTTTCCCACCAAATCCTTTATAAACAAGAGAAGCCATTTGGTTATTTCAGTAACTTCTCTCTCCCTGACCTGCATGCACTGAGACATGAGCTATCTTGGGACTCCTTCCTCCAGCCCCAGAGACAGATAAGTGATCTCTAAATTCATCTTCATGGTAGAACTTTCCACACACAAGACAATTATTGAAGCCATGTAGTAATGTGACTCTGAAGGCATAGACTATCCTTGTTCAGTATTAGAGGATGGTAACATAACAACGCTTGGCATCAGGTGGCTGTTCTACAGTCTTGGCAGAGTGGATGAGTGGGAAATCAGACATAAAGTGTTTGTACCTTGGTGCATTTTCTATACTCACTATTGAGACTTCTGAAAATACCCTCAGAGGACCAAAGCAAACCCTGTTCTGTGGAGCCCAGCGTACTGCATGAAAGATTCAGGACATGTGTGAAGGAGGCAAGAAGAAACTGAGAGGGAAGGGGTCGTTAATGAGCTTGTTCAGAATCTGCCAGTGCCTTAATAGGACCCCAGTTCCAGGCAGACTAGTGCGCAAATGAACTTACTTCAAGATTTTAAACTTGGCTGCAGGGAGGAATATTGAAGGTCATTCAGCTGTTGAAGCTTATTTTAATTTCTGCAAGTTGAGTCTATCAAATAGTGTCTTGGATCAGGGGTCTCTCCAGTGATGGGATTGCTCACTTGGCTAACTTGAATAATGAACTCATGTGACATGTGTGGCAAATGCCATCTCCAGCTGTCTGCCAACAAATGCTGCAAAGGAAACTTCTTTGCCAGCTGTGCATGTAGGCAGTTAATAGGTGATTTTGCCAAGTATAGGTTGCACTAAAATGCATTGCATTTCTGATATTTCAGTTGTTTTTGTTTGTTTGGAAGCTATCTCATTGAAGCAGGAGTTGATCAGAAGGCAAATCAAGTTATTAAATGGTATAGCTTTTCTCCTCTAATTATTTTTAAATCTAGTCAAATATTTTATTAAATTCCCGGGAGTCATAGTTCTTCATTACAGAGAGTTTGTAAAAAGAGCTTTGAAAAATTGTTAACTGGGGCATAACATCTATGTTAGTGTTGCACAAACTAAATTCAGCAAAATCAACATGTGAATTTTCAAGGGTCAAGTGTTAGCTACATTGAAAGATTTTCTCCTGAAAGTGGGAAAAGTTTATTTTTGCTTCCTCAAGGGATTTTTACTTAAAATTTTAATGCATATTTTCATTGCTTTTTGGGTGATCTTAATATGCTATCTGATAGTATATGCTTCCTGAGAACTTTCACTGTTCACTGGGGCAAGTGAAGAAACTAGCCACAGCATTTGCCCTCCACGCTCCGTACTTTTACGTGACTCTCTTCTCTCAACTTCAATTTTTTTTTTCCTGTCTCCATGCACTGGAATCCTGATCCTCCTTCAAATGCCAGTCCCTAATTTCTTGAATTCCTTTATGATCTGCTATCTAAATGTGACTTTTTCCTCCTCTGAGTCTGCAAGTCTGCATTTGTTAAATACTGCTGTGTAACAAATTTTCGCATAACTTAGTGGCTTAAGAAAACAAACAGGGGTTGGGGGATTGAGCTCAGAGGCAGAGCGCTTGCCTAGCATGTGCAAGGCCACGAGTTTGGTCCTCAGCCCTGAGAGAAAAGAAAACAGTGAACATTAATTTGGGGTCTTGGTGGGCACTAAATTTGGGATGGTTTAGCCAGATAGTCTAGCTCAGGGTGTCTCAGGAAGTTGTAGAGAAGACACCATGCAGCTCTTGTCTGGGGATGGAGGATCTACTTTAAAGATGGTTCACATAGGTGGCTGCCGAGCTGGTGCTGGCTGTTGGCAGGGACCCTCAGCTCCTCTCCATGTGGACTTCTCCAGGAAACTGTTTGAGTGACCACTCACCCTCTGCAAAGCAAGCAGTGCATGTGAGAGCACTGTCAGAAACCACTGGGTCTCTTCCGACATCATCCCAAAATCGTCGCATGTTCTCATTTATGCATTTTCCTGTTATATAATCTACTGGTCATGTGGAAAGGAACTATGCAGGAGGTAGGGATCATGGGCAAACATCTTGGAGGTTGCTTGACAGCCTGCTAACGTTTTCTACATCCATAGCATAACTTAAGAAACCGTACCCTATGTTACAATTATGCATGTCCTCCTGCTCACTCCACCGGCTTTATATTTCCTTGAAATTTTGGGATAGCTTCTTACTTTTACATATCTTGACATTTCTAGAACATTGCTTTCAATGTACATCACCTTAGCTAAGAAGTTGGAGTCACAGTCTCTTGAGTGCAAATGAAGATGTTCTTGCAGGAAAGAATCGGATGTATTGAAAGACAGAGAAACAGATTGTGGGGTGGTAGTCACAAATTAGGTTGAGAGCGCATGGAAACTATGCGTGTTAGATAAATGTGAAAACATCAGTGCCATTTTGCAGATTCTAGAGATCTACTTTTATCAGGGTTTACATATTTGGAATATTGTTCAACTATTACTTTGTGTAATATACACGGATGGCTTGCCACTTGTTTTTAAAATAAAAATTCCTCTTTTTGTTGTGCTTAATGTTTTGTGAACAAAGGGTCCTTGGAATATTAATTTAATACCAACAAAGAGCATTGCTTACAGATAACTTTCCAATCATGTCAAGGAAGGCATTTACAATTCTTTTTACATGTGATTGAGAACTTTATTTAACCTTTAATTAACTGCTCTGTCACCTGGCTCATTCAGGTAAAATCATTTCTAGATTGATCAATTAACATTTATACATAATTTGAGCAAAGGGCACGGAGGAACACTGGGAGGAACAAAAGAACCAAGAGAGTCAGTCCTGGCAGGCCCATCCAGCCTTTCACTCCCGTTCCTAGAGGTCCATCTTATCGCCCCACTCCTTAGGAACTTGCATCGAAAGCACTGGAATGACCTCCACGTAGTTCTCACTCCTTCCAGCTTCCTTTCCCCTGAACTTTTATCAGAGTTAGACTCACTAACACATCACTCCCTGTCCATGTTTCAGAACTGGCTTCATCTCTTTGGACTGTCATAACCAGTGACATACACCATGAACTGGTGGCTTGCACACAACAGAAGTTTATTTCTCTAGTTAGGAAATCCAAGATCCAGGTACTGCGGATTCAGTGTTGAAAGATCCCACTTCCTGTCCATAGGTGGCACCGTCTTCCTGTCCTCACATGGTGGAAGGGTCCAGGAGCCTCACGACTAGCACCTCCCCGAGCCACACTCTCTACTGCTGTGATTTTAGGAGCAAAGATTCCGACATGTGAATTTGGAGATCCTCATACATTCGGACCGTAGCAGAAACCTCAGTTGGTCCCACAGATTAGAGGCCATCTGCTAGGTTTATCTCAAGTCACTGTCCCCCATTCCTGACCAGAATCTGCTCTATAATAAACCCTTTCATCTCTTTTCTCTTCTGTTCCTAGTGCATCCTTTCAACTAGTTTACCTGATTGGCTTTTGAGAATTCTTCTCCATGTCTGCGTGTCCCCCCCTAAACCCCCCAGAAACCACAGTTCTGACCCAGTACTGATCTCACTCCTTTCCATCAGTTCAGTTTCCCTAATGGAGCCATCTTGACTTCATAATTCCCTTGTCCCCTGACATCCGTGCTGCCACAGTCTGTGATGACATCTCCTTCCCGTGCACCTGTTCATGTGAACCCCGTGTCCCTGTACTGTGCCTTGTGATGATGCATTATCCAGAGCTTAAGCCAAGTGTGCTTCCCAGGCTTTGCAAGTCCACAAGCTGCTCTAGTCCACATGTGTTTAAGTGCCTACTGTAGCCAGAGTAAATGCTCAGGAAGTAATGGAGTGAGCAACATTAATGGGAGCAGAGAAATTATGAAATAAAAGTATTGGTGATTACAAAATCAGCGTGCCATCCACGTATGCACCCGGATGCTCAGAACCTCTGGCTACTTGCTGCCAGGTGCCCACCTCTGCTTGGTGAGGCATGGTTCTTAAAAGGCCTGCATGCGTGTGTTCCCCATCATCCCAACCTTTCCAGTTCATGTCAGCAGCAAGGTAAAAACATGTGAAATGCATGAAGGATGGACTTCGTGGGTGATGCTAAGGAAAGAGGAGTAACGTCTCTAAAAGTTCTTTGGAGATCTACAAATTCAGGATTGAATGTGGAGTCTAGTTTATGCTATAAGAATGGACAGTGAAGAGCACAGGTCTAAGGAGGAGTGTGCTGGGCGTCACTGGAGCATCTGGACTAGAGATGAGGGATGCGCAGAGAGGACAGGCGGACAGGTGGGGAGGGAAAGTCTAGGAGGATGGAGTGAAAAATCGCATGGGAAGTTCCTGGCAAGTTCCCTCACCAGAGTGGCTGCTCATAAATCCTAGCTAATCCCCCTTTCCTCCTTGACCTAACACCTGAGCTCTTTTGTAGATACCCTGCTGTGGAGTGATCTTCACCCATTTTCCCAGGGAATTAATCAAGTGACCTTTTTTTGTGACCTTTTTTGTCATGTTGACACGTCCCCTAACTTTTCAAAGCCACTAGGAATATTATGAATGAGAGATCAACATTCACAGTCTTAAATATCAAGAAATTCAACTGGCTGATAGTTCCATGTGAAATGCAGACATTACTTCCTGTATCACTGACTAATTGTCTATGATCAACAGATAGATTTGTCTATATCTTTACTTATATGTATGTATTTCAGCATATACATTTACCCATCTCTATCTCTGTATCTGTGTGTGTATGGGTGTACATATTTAAATAGACTTGGTCGTGTGCAGAAATTGACAGACAGTAGACTTCCTAAGTGACTTCCTGCAGGTGTAAATTTCTCTCATTTCCCAAATGAACCTGTGAAACACTCATGCTGTTGATGCTGTCCCTAACTCTCCGGGCTCCCAAGGGTGCACACCACACCTGAGTCTTGATAGTATCTTCCTCCAGGGGTGTTGATGACTCTCTCCTTTCTGGCAGCACTGACCACATCTCTGTGCCTCAGGCCCTGGCCCCATCATGTCTCACTGTCTGATGAAGCACTGCGACCCACTGAGACCCAGTTCTCCCTTGTTAATCCGAGGTGGCCACTGTCTGAAGCCCCCTCTGAAGTCTGTTGTTCACAGTAGTAAGGGTGATTGAGTTTAGCTGCTGCGTCAGAAGATTCCTAAAGGGTCTCAGGTCCTGGCCTTGGGCACTTCTTGAGCCTTAACTGCTGTATTTGTTCCCTGGACACTAAACTTTGTTAAGGAAGGACCAGGAAATGCTCCAGGGGGGCCACAGATAATGTGTGGGTTCTTCTCCTTCCTGGTGACTTGGGTCCACTGCTCTGCCGGTGCACCAACCTTCCCTTCATGCCTCTGTCTCAAAGTGGCCTGGGGCAGCTGTACCTTAGTTTTGAGCAGGATTCCTCCTATGTCCCTTGGAGGACAAGCACCACCCTGTGGGAGCCACACCTCTGTGCCCTTAGCCTGCCGTGTCCTGGTGCTCCATCCTCTAAGGTGTCCTTTATTTTAGAGGGAGTGTGTCTCTATGTCTCTATGCCCACACTTGACCTCTAAGACCTTGCCTACATGGGGGGCTCTGGGGCTGCATGGAGTTTATCTCCCATAATAGCCTCCAGCGTACCTGCTGTTTCTTGCCTGTGGGTTCCAAATGGCCATGTCTGTAAAGCAGAACAATTGGTGTGTGGCAGATGGTGCAGGTGGTCCAGTAGGACCTCATTGTGACTGAAGGGAACTGTGAGAGCGTGCTGTTGGCACCCCACACCTGAGAGAGGAGCCCGTGTGCTGGAGCAGGGCAACACGCAGCCACTTTGACCTCTGTCTCCGAGTCGCTGTGGCCCCACGGCACAGGCCAACTGCTTGATTTTATAAGTTCGCTTTTTGTTTCCTCTGCAGGTTCATCGCTAAGCTTTCTTTGCAGGCTTGTTGGCTAAAGGGACAATTTTTACAAGTGTTCTAATGTCTTCTCCAGATTTCCCTGTGCTCCATGGAGAACAGGGGCTGGAAGGCTTAGCCATGTGGCCGGAAGTGTACTGGAGAATGCTTTTTTCCACATGGCTTAGCTGTGACAGCACAGGGTCCCTGAGTGAACCAAGTGTGGAAGGGCTTCTGCACTTGGGTGGCGGCTGGGATGGGAAGGCGATGGTTCAGTCCAAGCCAAATTACCTAAGGCTCTGGAAACGGGGAGGGAAGCTGCAAGGACTTCGCTCAGTCCAGAGAGACGAACCACACAAGCACACCTGGGCCTCAGGCATGGTCAAGCTGCCAGTGACTGACAGATGCCAGAGGTACCAAGGGGCGTGTCTCCGCTTTGTGTTAGACACTGCTTTGAAATGAGTGAGATAATGGATTTTGAAAACCTTTTTGTTGTTAAGAAATTATCTTCTATGATGTGAGCATTTAATATTATTTTTCCTAGAGAAAGGGTTTTTAACTGCTTAGAACTGAGTATGAAGTGAACATGTTTATTTTGTTATCTAAATTGAATCCAATAGCTTTCTTACTGTTATAATTGCCTTAGAATGATCTCAAATAAATCTATTCAATTTGTCTCCTTTTTTTAACATAAACACATGTGGTTTATTTGCGATCAAAGCTACATGGATTTCAGGAGATCCGTTTTCCTATGAAATGTTTTAAGAGCATCTAAAACTTAGGATTTGTATATATTGATTTATTAGTAATCCCCTAATCATTATTTGAGATGTTGAGTGCTTGGATGGAAGGTAGGTGGCAGAGCAGACAAAACCTTTTTTACTTTTCTTTTTGGTACCAGGGATTGAACCCAGAGGTGCCTAACCACTGAGCAACATCCCCATCCCTTTTTATTTGGAGACAGGGTCTCGCTAAGTTGCTGAAGCTGGCTTTGAACTTACGATCCTCCTGCCTCAGCATCCCTAACTGCAGGGATTACAGGTGTGCGCCATCGTACCCTGCAACCGAATTTTAAAGTACCAAATCCCTGTTGCATGATTTCTTATTTCTAAATTCTGCTTTTCTTTTGCCAGTGAGCAGTGAGCAACTGCTGTGCATACCTACTTTGGTGTAACTAAAATTTTCCTTTTGACTTTGAGGAAGTACAGATTTTATGTTATCATTGTAATTAAATTCAAGGAGCATTTATTTAAAACCTAACAGTGCCTAGTACTAAGAGACTATCGATGTGACAGACATGGCTTCTACTTTTGAGGAGCTCACAGACTGTGAGAGGAGAAGCACACCAATACAGTGTGCCCGTCATGGGTCAGGAGAAACAGCCTGGCTGGTGTGATTCCATAGGCTAAGAGGTCAGAGCCGAGTGCAGGTCTGAACGACTGATTAATGAATGTGCTGATTCAGAAACGTTGAGATCCATGTCCTATAAACCCATAGAGTGCCCCTAAAGCCTGCAAGGGAGCTCTGATCCACCTGAGCTGGGGGCTCAGAACCCCGGGTCTTGGTACCGGGCAAGCTCTAGGTGGCCAGCAGGGTCACTGTGAAGCAGTGTTGCCTCTCTGCCTCTGGGGGTGCTACAGGAAACCTCTTCCCTTGTCTATGCAGGAGCCCTGTGCTGGTTTTCCAGTGCAACCACCGCCATGTGATTTGCCTGGACTGTTTCCACTTGTACTGTGTGACAAGGCTCAACGATCGGCAGTTCGTCCATGACCCTCAGCTCGGCTACTCCCTGCCCTGTGTGGGTAAGTCTAGCCCTTTATTGTTTCTATTTCTAATGCTGATTAAGACAGAAGAACGGCCATTGCTGTGAAACTATCTTACCTACACACCCATCATTGCTGGATAAGGAACATTAATGACTGGATCACAGAGCCGTAAGACCCCAGGGAGCTGTGTGGAACTAGAAAGTACAGCACTTGCATATGGACATTGAAAATAAATTTGAAAATTTGATTCAGCCAAGGTTCTAAGTTTGGCTATGGTTTAGATAGACACTGTAAGCTCTAGATTTGTTGCCCTGAATCTAGAGCAGTATTATCCAAATATTTAAGTTGTGTGTTCCATCACTAAAAGTGTCAAACACATACACAGTATATGTGAAAGAACATTCTTGAAAAAGAAATGAAGGGAGAATGAGTTAAAACTGAGCTATTATTAAATATCACTAAATATTTAAGAAATTTTACCTTTTAGCATCACAAAGACCCTCCATTTGTACAGAATGATTTTTGTGGCTCTCACTCTTAATCAGATGACATTCATACAACACACAGTGAGCCACTTGGAGGTGTATAGTTGAGTGGCATCTGTGTATCCACAGCATTGAGCAATCACCACCTGTCTAGTTTCAAAACCTCTTCACCCTCAAAATACCCCACACCCAAGAAGCTATCACCCTGTTGACTCCTCACCCCAGCCCCCAGCCCCAACAAGTGGGCTTCCTGTCTCCCTGGATTTGCCTTTGTGGATGTTCTCTAAAAGAAGAAATTATACAGCCTGTGACCGTTTGTCTGCCTTACTCACTTAGGTGGACTCAGCCCCGTTGTGGTGTGTGTCAACGCTTCCACTCCTTTCTACAGCTGAATGATACTCTGTTCGCTGCTGTTTTTGCACCTGTGTTGCTTCCACATTCTGGACTATTAGGAGTAGTGCTACCATGAGCATTTGTAGTGTGCCAGTTCCTACAGGGACACGTTTTCACTTCCAGTGTATACACACCTAGAAGCAGAAACAGGTGCCTAGCCTTTTCTAGAACATTCAGCTCAGCTCAGCCACCTCACCCTTGTGTGTTGACTCCGGCAGTGCACAAGGATTCCCTTTGCTCCATGCCTTTGCTGGCATTTGTCATCTTGTTATTTTATTCCACAGGCTAGAGAGCGTGATGTGGTATCCACTGGTGGATTTGAGTTTTTGGTCTAAGGACCGTTGATGTTGAGTTTCTCCTCATTGCTTTACAGGAATGTCTGTTCAAGTCATCTGTCTTGAGCAGGGTTCTTTGCCTTTTGTTGTTGAGCTGTGAGAGTCGTTACATCTTCTGCGTGTAAGACCTTTATCAGATTTATGCCTCACAAATATGTCTTCCAATCTAATCGGTTTTTACTTTCCTGATAATATTTTTTCACTTTCCTGATAATGTTCTTTAATGAAAAAAAGTTGAAAATTTTGATGAAGTCCAATTTACCTGTTTCATTTTGCTTTGGTATCAAATATGATAGTCCATTGCCACATTTGAAATCACGAACATTTACTCCTATTTTATTCTAACAGTTTGCCTCTTAGATGAGGTCCTTGATTCATTTTGAGATAATTTTTAACTATGAAGTGTGGTAGGTGTTGCTACACCTCTGCTTATGTATTTGAATAGCAATAATGTGATCATATATGCCCCACTGGTTTTGAAATTTGTAGTTTGAAACTATGTGATACTTTGATTCAATGGATGAGTTTTAAGTTCAATTTACTTCAATACTTAGTTTTAATGTTGATCGAAGCTCAATATATATTAAGCTCACACACCTCACCTCAAGTGGCACACAGACCCCCGTGGAAGATGCTGATTGCAATGTGGACTTCATGAGTCGTGACTCTCTTTTCCGATATCATCTACCAATATCACAGTGTTTTGCATTAAGAGTCACACAAAGAGTGAGGAAAACTCGTTGAAAGGTTTGGTGCTTTTATATTTTTAACAAAAGCATTCAAAAGCCAATAAGAAATAACATAGAGGTTAGAAAACTCTGTTTTTAATATTTTTTAAGGAGACGATCATGTCCTCGTAAATCCTGTGCTTCCCTAAACCACCAGTGGGAAGCTCTTCTAAATAGCCATTCTCTCGATTCCTCATGACACTTCTTATTTTTTTTTAAAGAGAGAGAGAGAGAGAGAAAGAGAAAGGCAATTGTTATGTATCTTTTTCATCTGGTTTTTTGTTTTTCTTCCACTTAGCTGTGCATGTGGTGCTGGGGTTCGAACCAGGGTCCTTGTGCATGCCAGGCAAGTGCTCTGCCACTGAGCCACTGCTCCATCCTTAAGACGCTTTTAATAATCAGTTCACTTCTTGCTTATTCTTAAAGTGTTGACCTTTTTATTGTAGAAAATTTCAAACATAAAAACGTAAAGAAAAAAATACCATGATGAGCTCCTGCGTGTGGGTGGCTGGGCCGAGGATCCAGCAGGTGCTGTAGGTTTTGTGCGCCTTCTTGTTAGTGATAGGCAGAGCGTTCAGAGGTCACGGTCTCTGCCTGCAGGAGGTGTCCACATGGCTAGGCTGGTTGCCCTTCTGCCCTAGTTGAAAGGGCTAGTAGACATGCACATACTCCTTTAGGTCCAAACTAGATGTTAGTTATGTGACTTTTTCACTTTAATTTCAGGTTTATGGAAGTTTTATTGAAAGCCACCAATATCACAGGATGTTGCTTTCTGCCTCGGCGAAGAATCCTATCGCTGAGTGATATCAACACAGTTATTCATACATTTTGCTATGGTGTGGATCATATTCTAGAGATCACTGCTAAGTAGTAGATAGATTTGTTCTCTTACCTTTAAAAAGAGCAGCGTCATTGAAATCCCTCGTGTAGCCAGACTTTATTGTTGAACTCCTGGTTTCCTTTTCTTATTTCAAATGTTGCTGCAGCTCATAGATTTGGGTGCGCATGTGTTTTCATATTGTTGTCAGAGTATCGTTGAGATGGATTCCCTAGAAGAGGAGACACATGTTTCTCCAACTGTCTCCAGCTTGGTGCCAGGGATGGAACCCAGAGCCTCACAGCCACTAGACAAGCGCTCTACCACTGAGCCACCCAGCCCATTTTACTGCTTCCAAATTCCTCCCGAGACTGGACGCTCTTCACTCCCACCTGCACCTCCGGGAGTCCCAGGCTCTCCGCTGCTCTCCAAGGCAGGAGGTGGAAAGCTTTGGCACTTTGTTCAGGTCGTGTATTTGAGAACTGGGATTCCGTGTTGCTTCTTATTTCTTGTTCTGAGCCAGGTTGAGTGCTTTTTGCTATGTTTAGTTCCTTTGCACTTCCTTTTCTGTCATTTTAAAAGCATCGCCTTTTCTTCAGGAAAATGCCCCTGGGAGCAGGCCACAGTCAGCCCTTCCCGTCAGAGCAAAGGTCAGCCACGTCAGGTCGCTCCTGTCTTGGGAAAGAACGTGCGCAAATTCTCTTTGACCTTGCTGGTTGTTGCCAGGAAATAAGTCACGACCTCTGTGAGAAAACTTGGCCTAGTCACACGCTGCCTTGCTAGAACGCGTTCTGTGGATTCTGGGATATCTTGGTTGTGTTTTAGATGCCTTATCAGACATTGTTTTACTTTTATTAAACGCGTCTCTGGTGTGCTTAGGACCTCATGGTCCCCGCAAGTGAGATTCTTTGTTTCCGTGGCGAGTGCGGCAGGGTGGCAGGTGGGTTTCAAACGTGCTCTTCCTGCTTTCCTGGGGGCCTGTTTAAACACGTTTTGTGACTGCTGCCACCGCATGGCTGGTCACTAAACTCCACACTCCTGGATGCTTGCTTTTATTTTTGCAGGATTTACTTTCCCTGGCACCTCTTTCCCTTCATGCTTAACAACAAGAAGCCAAAAGCAGCAGATTTGTCAATTTTGCTATGAGAAAAGAATAGAGCCAGTCAGGCCACGCTGGGACAGGCCTGCAGCAGCGGGCTTCTCCCCAGCCCTCGCCAGCGCTGGTGTCCTTTTACCTTCCAGGGTGCTTAGCATCTCTAGAAGTGCTCACTCGGAGGAAGTGCCGCTTGTCACGCCGTTGTTCTTCATGGATTACTTTAGCCTTCTTGAATTTTTTACTGCAGCTCCAATTATAAATGTTTCCCCATATTATGTTTAGAGACTTCCAAATGCTATAGACTAGTTTTTGATTTGTCGCTAGCATTAATTCAGCAGAAATTCCGTTCCTCTCTTCCTGCTTAGTTTTCAGCCTGGCACAAAGCGTGATGGCTGCGCCCTGCTCAGCCTTCCTCTCAGGCAACCGCCCTCCACCCAGGGTCTCTCAGGAGCACAGCCCAACCTTGTCAGTGCTGCTCTGCCCGCCTGCTGCTGGGCTCACAGTGTTGGTTCCATCTTTAATAATTCCTTTGCAGGACTATCTTATGTCACTTATGATTTTAGCACAGTTAGTTTAGTCTACATGAAATAGTAGCTCACCTGCCGAAGGGTCAGTGACAGGGGAGGGCCCTGGGACTGACCCGCCCCAGGGGCTTGCCTGAGATACAGACCTGAGAAGGGCCTGAGGACCTTAGGATCTGCCTGTGCACTGATTCTTCATGAGGATTAGCTGTTTTCACATTTTAAATGATAGCTATGTAAGTCCTGCTGAGCACCATAAGCCACCAAGTCATCCTGCCCCTCTCACGGGTGCACACAGAGCCCCAAGAAACCTAGTTCAAATTCTGTGGAATGAGGACAAGCCACCCGGCCTTGGTGTGCCGTGGGTTCATTTTAGGTAAAACAGGGCTAATACAGTGGCTCCTGTTTCATCAGTCACTCTACGGATGCATAAAAAAAAAGTCTAATAAAGCGCGCTTAGGTTAAAAGCTGAAGAGAGTATGCACACCACCAACACCGGCTTACGCTACCTTGGTTGTCATCAAACATGCTCTCCTGAGTACAGTGTCTCCAATATGTCCATGCATGTCTGTGTCTATGTCCCTCTCCACAGAGGAACATGTATTCGGACTTGTTTAACTGTAGGCTAGGGTTTCCTGTTACTGAAAGCATAAATCCACTAATTATCAAACATTATTCACTTATCCATCTATCTGACTTTCCCTTCGCTACTGAATGTAGAACAAGACACTTAACATAACAGTAAAACTGAATTAGAAAACCAGGCTTATCAAACTGTAATTCCAAATAACTGATTAACAAGAGCAGGAATTGATTGAATCAGTATTATTTGCAGGCACAGTCTTGCGCCATGGTGAGAATCATAGAAGGTTTTATCAGTGACTATGAATCATGTATTGATAACTTGTGTGGAAAACAAAAATAAGGGTTAATGCCACAAAGGAACTATGTGCATTGAAAGGGCAGCTTCCCGGAGCCTGGCCCCAGCTAGGAGGCTTCCAGTCTGTGCCAGACCCTGCTGTTGGATGCAGCCAGGTGGGCATGCTGCTGGACAGGCCTCTCTTGGTGCTGCCCAACCTCAACAGACTGCGCAAGTGGCTGCACCTTGCATGTCAGATCCCACTGCTGTCCTGACTTCGGAAGCATAAGTGGCCCTATTTCTCTGAACAGCATTCATTGACCTTCACACCTTCCCAGCTCGTAGCCAACTTGTTTTAGGCTCCCGTGATGGCTGTGAGCTATTTCCAGAATATTTTTCCTCTAAAAAAGTTAACTCAAGATCTATTTATGTAGTTAAGGGCCTTACCCTACAGCCAGAGCTTCCTTAAGGACAAAGTTCCTAGCTAACCACAGATCTGACACTGGAACCCACAGTCTGAACCACTCCTGGACTCTTCTGACCTTGGAGGTTCCAATGGTCCTGGAAATGGACAGGCTTGGTGCTGAAGAGCCCTTGGGGTTTACTTCCTGACTCCTCCTGCTTTGGCATTGGCTGAGGGACTTTCTGGTGCCCTGGTGTTGGAATGAGTCGTCATCTGGGGTGGCACATTCTCTGTGGCACTGAGAGCTAAGGTGAGAGGCAGCTGTCCTGTGTGGGCCCTGTTCTGGAATGTTCCTCCTCACCTTCTCCTGATCCACACAGAGCGGCCCTTTCCTACCCAGCGCTCCTTACTCCATGTCTCCTGCACCAGGGAGCATGCAGTGGTATTTGAACACTCACTTTATAAAGAAAGTAGTTTTTAAAACCTGAGATCAGCTCTAGGACTATTGCTAAAAAACAAAAATACAGAGGATTTAAGTAGAATTAGCAAATGACTTTCTAAATTACACTGGTTCTGCAGGTACGTACACATGTGTGCTTGTGTGTACATATGTATGGATATTGCTAAATGACCCGTATCCCAAACGCCCTGTTAATCGGATTGTCTGCATACGCTCAATTCTATATAAATATCTAATGCTTATTCCCACCAAAACTTATGTAATTAGATTTTTTTTGCAGTAATCTAATCTTTCAAGACTCTTTTAATCTTCATGAGCTACACACCTTCAAAGCTCAATTTTAGACATTTATATTCTTCAAGCTATGGATTGTCAACAATCTTTTTTATTGCCAAAATTGTTGTAATGAGTAATTATAACTGGTTTAAAATTCCTTCCAAGTACAAGCCTTGCTTTCCTTGTGTGAGTTCCTTGTTAGACCAGGAAGTTTGTTATACTTTTTAAAGGATGGGATGCTGGATTTCCTTTCCCCAAGAGTCAAAAATGAGCGATGATTCCAGCTGTCCCTGAGTGCTGCCTGTATGTAAGGTGCCACTCTTAGCGCTCACCTGCACGTGTCCATCTCAGCTCCACAAAACCGTATCGGAGTGGACATTGTTATTTTTCCCATCTTACCAAGGGAGGCACTGAGCCCCACATAAGTGATTAAGTTGTACACAACAATACAGCTAGTGAGTCACAGAGCTGGAGGTCAAAGCCAGGGAGCTGTGACTCTAGCACTTGTGCTGTTTATCCTTCTGTGAATGGATGAGCCTGCTGCAACCAAGTATGACACCTTCAGAAGCTCCCTGGTAAAGCAGGTCAGAAGGAGCATATCATGATTTTTAGCACTAGTCCTTGTTTAAACCAACCACAAACCTCAAAAGTAGGAATTGTTATTCCTTTTTTACAGAGGAAGAAGTTAAGGCTTGGTGTGGGTTGCAGAGTGAGAATCAACCCAGAAGCAGCTGATGCCAAAGCCCTGTGTTCTTACCACTTGGCCACCCGGCTTCCTGCTAGGTGCTGGTTCTCAAGTGAAATGCATTTTTCAGTCACATGGAAGCTTTAAAGATCTCCATGTGCAGGCTGGGCTTTGGGCCAATTGAATGGTCACCTCTCTTGGTCCACAGGCTAAACCTGGAGAACTCCTGCAGGGCTGTGCATCCCATCATCAACAGCTATTTTCCAGGTGGAACCATGGTGTCAACAAGTGCAAAGCTACTCCCTCTGCCAGGCCTATTTGGTCCGAGTGATTTGACTTCCTACCCAGCATAGGTCTTCCAGTAAATGTTGATGGAGTTGACAAGCCAAACAGCCTGTTTCCAGAACCTCTGGCAAGCCCTTGCACGAATGTGTGGGCTTTGGGGAAGCTTCTTCATTATTCTGAAATATCTACTGTCTCTTTGCTACACATGCGATTATTAGCCTTTGGTGCTAGGATTTTTTTTTCTTTTGCCTTAACAGTGAGAAAGAGAGAGAAAAAGTCAATTTTGTTTAATGTTTTATTTGTTTTCTTCCCCCAATACTTAATTGTGTATGTGGTGCTGGGGTTTGAACCTGGGTCCTCACCCATGCCAGGCAAGCAAGAGCTCTACTACTGAGCCACTGCTCCAGCCCAATGCCAGGAGTTATTTTGAAATGCCAAGTGGTCCTCTCTGCCTGCTTTTGAAACGAGTTGTCACTCACTGCCTTCGTGGAACTTCATGAACTTAGGTTGGTTGGTTGGAATGATGCAGAGTTCCTCTCATCTGCCCTGAGTCCTGATGACACCGATTCCGGGGCACAGCATCCACCCTCCTTAGGACATGTCACCAGTGCCGCCCAAGTGCATCTGTTCTGGAGTTTTTTGGTTGTGGTTTTTGCTGTTTTTCTTTTTGATTTTGACTTTTTGACTTCTAGGTCACTTTTTATTTAATTCTAGATTCCATATAATTTAGATTGCAATTTCCTTTCCACCAAGTCTGCACTTCCCAAGTACAGTCCATCATGAGAGAAAGAGTTCTGGAGTTTTGGAGGTACAAAAATACCTGGAAGCCTGGGAAGCTAAAAATCCTGAGTTCCAGACAGCTGATTAGGGAGCTAAATTTAAAATCCAATGTAAGTTATTGTATTTTGGCTTTTAAACATTGTTGTCCCAGATACACAAAAAAATCAAGCCAATATAATTCCTAAAACCATATTGGAAAAGTAGGGAAATGTATTAAAAGATGGCTCATCAAAGAAGATGTGCAAAAGGTCAATAGACACATTAGAAGTTCAATGTAATTAGTTGCTAAACATTGTTAATTTAAAGCATAAAATATAAAGTGATGGATGCACATTCCAAAGAGGTAAGAATGTAAGTTCACATCTTTCAAAATGCAATTTAGCAATCCATCGTGTAAGCTTAAAATAGTAGCACACTTTCTAGAGGCCTGTTCCCATCACGTTCAGTAGGCATCTTATCTGTCTCTGTGTCTGAAATGTGTGGCCCTGTCTCTTTCAAGCTCCTACATTTTGTGTAATTTTAATAGTCTCATGAAAAGCTGCCTCTGGGATTGAAAGCAGGATTTAAATCCTTAAAGTACTTACAATCCAAAGGTGGTGTTCTTCTACCTCAAAATGAACTTAAATCAAATCAAGCCTCCTAATTTTGTAAGGTTAATGCTGAACTCTGTTGTTTTGTTTGGGGAGCTGCTCAGCGATTTTAGTAATTTTCCTTTGATTGGGTGTGTGAGATGATGTAGAGACAGGGTAGCACTCGAGCTGCGCTAACCAGACCCCTGGGGCAGTTGATTCATTTCCATTTGTGTGGGGGTCCAGCCATTGTTCAGGGACCTAGGCTGTGTCTTCCGCCATCCATCAGTCCCTGCTGGGTCCTGACCACAGGGCCAGGCCGCTCAGGAGAGACCAGGCCTGGAAATGGAACCCGTCCCTTTGCCCCTCACCCCGAGAGCTGAACGCAGCGCCACGGCCCCACCTAACCACGCAGCGTGTGCTGCAGGCTGGACAGGAGAGTGTGAGAGGTGGGTCTGGGGGTGCCCAGGAGGGAAAGCAAACAGGACTCAAGCAGCTAGTCCCTGAGGCTGGTGGAGCGAACCGTGAAAGTCACGATTTGTTGAATGCTCTTCAGCTTTCCTCTCCCTGCCTGCAACAGGAGCCACGCTCAATCAAGTCACTTCATTATAAGGAGTGACTGGTACATGGACAAGGACCAGAAAAAGAGCTGTAAGACAAAATTGATGGTGTTCCAGAGCCCATTCCAACGAGATCAACAAGGCCCTATGTGTGAGGTCACCCGTTTGGCCTTGGAATTGCTGCTTTTGTAGAATCTTGCTTCAGAGACTCCAGGGCTTCATGCTGTTGGGGCATGCGTGTGCCTGTTGTGAGCTGGAAAGAGGGTGAGGGTCCGTCTATGGGGAGCAGGCCCAGAGCCTGCGTCTTCCTCTTTAGAAGGAGCCCTGGGTCCAGCGCACCTCGGCCCAGGTGTGGCTTTGCTGGAACTGCTTTCCAGCTGCCCCTTTTCTCCTTCTTCCGTGTCTTATTAAGAAGCTAAAACTAAGTCTTTAAAACAATCTTGCTACCTTTGCTTTGTAAGAGCAAAGGAAGCGATTTTCAAGTAGAGATCCACCGCTTATCCAGGAGAGCTCCACGGATGGCGCAGCTGCTCCAGGGGCTCCACCCGCCCTCCCCAGCCTCTCTCCTTCCGTTTATTGCATTCTACATCCAGGCTCCTTCCCTGCCTGGTGGCAGTCGGCACAGTTTTTGCGCGTGTGCATTCTGCATCCAGATAGCAGGAGCTCTCCTGAGGCCGGAAGGATTATAACAGTAAATGAATATTAATTGACCTTTAAGTACATCATTTTAAGTAGTTCAGGTAGTCTTAAATTTCCGGTGAGCCACAGCGCATGTGCACAACAGTGCTTCGGATGCGTTTGTGAAGTTGAGGATTCACAATAGTGAGCCCCGGCCAGGCTGCCAAGCCCACACCATAGCCCATGGCCCCCACGTGACCTCCCTGTCCCAGCCTCCCCCTTCTGCCCCAGGGAATTTGCTACCTGACTTCCTTCATAGTATCACCACCTACATGCACAAACCTAAATGAAACGAGGATTCACCTGCTTTTAACTTTCAAAGCGATGCTTGAAAGACTCACCAAACCTCCGCGTCCAGCGGCGTGTGAGGTTCAGCAGCACCCGGGCAAGACGCTCACACACAGATGCTGGTGAGTCCAGCATTCCGGGTTCCACCGTCGCTGTTGTACCCTGTATTTTGTCCATTGCACTAGAAAATGGCTTGGTGTGTGTTTGTCTTCCTCGTCTCAGTTGTTACCCGGGTTGAAGGGAGTTTATTATCTTTTTTTCTCAGTTAAATTTCAAGTGCACAATCAGGAGTATGAAAGCACACTGTAAAAATGATATTGAAGAGTTGCTTGGGTAACAAGTGCATTTTATTATAATTTGACAAGAATTATAATTTTGTGGTTATGAGGTTTAAAAGGCACAGTTAAAACAGGGTGTGATGGTGCACACCTGTAATCCCAGTGATTGGAAGACTGAGGTAGGAGGATCACAAGTTCGAGGCCAGCCTGGGCAACTTAGGGAGATCTCAGCAACTTAGTGAGACTCTGTCCCAAAATAAAGTAAAATAAAACAAAACAAAATATGAAAAAGTTGGGGATGTAGTTCAGTGATAGAGCACCCTTGGGTCCATCCCCAGTACCAAAAAAAGAGCACGTTCACTGCCTGCATTAAATGTCAGTGCCTCATGCGATCCACCACTTCACACGGGGTCTTGAGGGAGGTCCCGCCTCGGCTTGCCCATGGTAAGCACACTAACGGCTGAGCATCACCTAAATGACTGACCCAGCACAGCTGGAAAGACCCTTGGGGGTGTGCAATGTCACAGACATGGCGCGCAACCCACCCTTGGATCTCAGGAGTGGGAGGCGAGCTGTGTCTTCACGGGTGACAGATTCTTGCAGGTGGTCACAAATTTAGTCTGAACGAAAGCAGGTCCATCTGTAGTTTCTAGGTCAAGAAAATTTAGCTCTGAGGCAGAAATTAGATCTTAAACACACACTTCCCAGTTCAGGTGTTGGTTGGTTGTTCTAGTTGTAGATAGTGTTTTTTATCACACCTCCACCATCATCAACATCATCTCAAAGTATCTGCTAGTGCTGTTCAGAGCTGTGTGTTCTGTTGGCCATTCACACACTCACACACTCAGTAACTGTGATGAAGCCTTATTCTTCCTCACTCTGTGATGTTGTGCGCTAATGAGACTTCATGCATAGAAATCCCTATGAGCTGCTGACCTCCAACTACCTTTGAAATAATTAATAATGTGCTTAGAGGGGTTGATTTACATATTCATGAGAGTGGAGACCATTTGGTTCCTAAGCAGGACAGTGAAAAAGTTTGATGCTTTGAATGCAGAACAATTTAGCAAGAGGAGTAGCGGTTTAATTTTCTAATGTCAACATGGAAATAAATACATAACACAAAGAATCACATTACGTACTTCCAGTAAGATCTAAGTGCCTTCCATGTTATCACTTATGTTCTCTTACTAATTCTGTTCAGGAGTTTGGAAAAAAAAATCTCTTACATTTTCTGCTTTTTGAACTTTTACCAGAAATTATGTATGTTGGAATTATGTATTTATAGAGGGAAACACGAGAAGAGGAACAAGAGCAACACCCAGGGAAGGGGCGGTGTCTTGTCTGGGGTCGTTCTTCACCTCTTTTCTCCCTTCTGTATTGCTGGTGCCCCTAGTAGCCCTTTTCTAAGGCTTGCATGTGACAATATTTTATAACTGGTCACTGCATCAATTTACTTGGGATTTCAGAGAAAATGCCACAGATGAGGAGGCTTAAGCCAGAGGGACTCACATTCTCACAGCTGTGAAGGCTGCAGGTGATCAAGGTGTCAGGGGTGACTCTTGCTGAGGCCTCCTGCCGGCTTGCAGAGGGCTCCCTTCTGCCTGTGTCTGCCATGGCCGGGTGAAGTGGGTGTTTTGTGTCCTCATCTCCTTTCAGGTGGGGTGGGGGCCCACCGAAACTGTCTCAGTTTACCTTAATAGCCTCTTAAAGGCCCAGTATGTACATACCATCACACTTAGAGGTCCTGGGGCCAGAATGTCTACCTATGAGCTTTGGGAGGGACACGGTTCAGCCCTTACCAGCCTCCTTATAGACTCTGAAATAGCTTTTCAAACAGTAAGTGCCCCAGATTCAGAGAGGGTGGGCTGAGGCAGAGCTCCGTGCGCATTCTGCTCCTGTGGTAACTAGCTCGCACTCCTTGAGAGCCTGTTCTCCATCCGCCCCTACTCGGTGTAGGCTGGCGCATGCCCACAGAGTCAGGTCCTTTCTGCCAAATGTCTAACTTGAACACCTGGACTCACTGGCAGACATTTCAGGAAGGACTGCCTTATCTCACCATCGTTTGCGAAAGTTAAACTTCAGTGATCTTTCTTGAAGGGCCAGTGGTTAGGACAGGATTTGCCATCATGTCTCAGTCCTTGGTTCCAGGATGTATTGTCAGGATTCGGTGCCTCAAAAGCTCTCCCTGGTGTGTGGAGACCACGCTTCTGTAACCGAGGGAGCCAGATCCGCAGTGGCTCACTCGCCATCGCAGCCTAGTTCCCATTCAGTGGCGTTTGTGTGGGCAGCTGTCTCGCAGGCGGGCTTCTGCCGCATTGGATCTTGACAACGCCCTCGTGGTCAGGCCTGATTGCCCCGTGGACAGGGAGCTGGAAGAGAGGGAGTCACTCCATCCTGAAAATGGCACACACCTCCTGATTTCTGAAACTAGGGCACGGTCACCTGGCCACAACTTCCTGAAAGGGAGTTGGGTAGCGGGTCTACATAAAGGCTGGGGATACAGAGAAAAGAAGAATCTAGGTCCACCCTGGAATTCTGTCACAAAGTTGTACCCCTGGGGTCTTTGTAGCTCAGCTTGCGCGAAGTGAACTTGGTTACACATTCATGATTCAAGTCCATGGGCCAAATGCGGACTTTTTAGTCAGAGGCACCAGTTCAGTTGCAAACCTGCCCTGCTAAATGTGCTGATTTCCTCATTTTGAAGTTAAAGTAATTCTGAACTCAAATATATCTAAATCAGATTGTATGTAAAAATCAGCAGCATAGATCCTGGCTTCCCAGGTACCAGCAATCACATACACCAATTTCAGAACAAAGTCTAGAAACTTAGATTCAAGTCAGAAACCAGAAGCTGCAACTTGGGTTTAATTGACCTTTTATGGTTAAAAAGTGAAAATCTAATTTTCTTCTTGACATTGTCTACATCAATACATTGATAATTGATGGAAATAATTAATTCCTTTGAGTCAGGCATTAATATTACAGGGAGTCAAAAATGTTATGTAAATGTTAGGTTGTAAAATCAAATACTTAGGAAGTAGAATTCTTAAATTAGATTTGCACTACATGACCAGATTCACCAACCTGCCTGTCATGGAGAGGTGGGAACATGACTAGTTACCCCTCAGGGGCATCTGTGGTTTGTGGCATCTCTTTCCTGATAGCATTGATAGCTCTTCAGCTGCCTTGTAAGTAGAACTCTAAGTGCTTTCTTGAACACTTTGCACCTAAATAGCTTATCAGTGAGTGATGAGCGAGATTCCTTCATCTGCTTCTGGACCATAATCAAGTGTAATATTGAACAAGTATGTTGTCTGAAATTTGAATCCCAGCATTCTAAGGGAATGTAGAGGTACACTAGAGCAAGTGGATTTCAGATTAGAATCCAGCATAGCCCAGGAAGAACGCTTTACAACTCCTACCTCAGTTCTCATTTCTTGGGACTGGAGCGGTGGCTCAGCAGTTTCAGCACTTGCCTGGCAAGCACGAGGACCCGGGTTCAAACCCCAGCACCACATACACAACTAAGTGTTGAAGCTACGAAAGCCATGTGAAAAACTCAATAAAGTTGTTTCTCTCTTTCTCTGTCTCTCTCACTCTCCCTCTCTCTTAAAAAAATTCATTTCTTGCTTTAGTTTTTTTGTTTACATGCATGCATTTAAATGCACTAAAATAACTTGTATTATGTCACTATTGGTGCATACTCTGTTTTCCTTTTTTTTTTATGATTGATGGTTCCAAAACACAATTGAAGATAGGTTTGCTCTAGATTTCACACTCACTTTTTGAAGTGCTACCCATGGAATCAGGTTTCTTACCAAGCTATATAAACATGTCAAATATTCACTTACTGGGACTGGGAAAAATTAACAAAATAATCATTCCTACAGTATATAACACTCTGGTATTTTCCATTTTAATTTATTTCTATTGCATGTGCACCATCCCAAGCAGGTAAAACCCAGCCCCATGATTAAGAAGTTCCAAAGGATAGCATAATTTCCCAAGGGTCTCACTCAGTATTTAGTCGTTTCAAGTCACAGGAATCCCTTTTCATCTAATTTTTAAACATAACTGCGTCTTATTCTGCAGGAAAAGAGCTTAACTAGACTAGATTTGAGCAAAGTGGAAAAATGAAGTGATACATTCATTTTTCCAAATCAGTAAATTTTTTTTTAAAAATCAATTTTTGATACATCCTAAGAGAAAACACATTTTAGTTATACACTTAATTTTTGGAATGCCAGCACCAAAGACAGAGGTACAGGGACCTTCTGAGGACATACTCTTAGACGGGCTGCCACCCATCACACCTGGACATGCGGTGCCCCATCCCTGCCGGACATTCAGAGGACTCCTCCCTCCCTTCCTTCCCACCTCAGCAGGATCATTTCAGTTCCACATTTGGAACGGTGGCCTTTAAAGAAACATAGTCAATAGTCACTAAGTTAATAGTGATGTCCAATGTTGCTTACTTCTGGCCCTGTGCTGATTCCTAAGCAGATTCCCTGCATATGCGTAGAAGTTCATCAGAAGGGCAGTGGCTGAAGCTGCAGCTTTGTCTCTGAGGGACAGGTTTTCTGCCATGCTGGTCCTTCCCAGGGAAATGGTAATGGATTGCCTTGGTCTGCTCTTGGAGACCTGCAGCAAGATGCATCCAATAGTCAACTCGTTCCTCAAGCCAGTGACTACTGTAGAAATGGTCCCCAGTGCTGAGTCACAAGACTGGCCCTGACTCTGCCTTGTTAGTATGGCCAGACAACTTCCTGGCTACCAGCTGCTGGGGAGGCCTTCTGCACTTAAGCCTGCTGATGATTCGGTGTGGTTCCGACTGATGAGCACGTTTCACAGGTCAGGCATTCAGGCTCTCAGAAGCTAAATCCAGACATGAGCCTGGGGACTAATTTTCCCTCTCCACCTGTTATTCATGACAATTGTTTCATGCCCACGTCCTCTTCCACCTCAGGGAGGCTGTGATCCTTGTCTGTTGGTCCCTAAATTAAGAGTTACCTTTTACTGCGGCGATGAAATCAATCAGACTCCGTGTGAAGGGCACAGTCATATCAGTAAGTGGAGAACGCACCCCCGAGTGGGCCTGGGAGGTACGCTGGCACCCCAGGCCCTCTGGGGCATCTTCATGTTGGTGCTTCTCAAAGGGAGCTCCAGGAAGCACAGGCAGGAGGCATGTCAAGTGTTATTTTATGCTTAAAAGAATGCGTAGTCTGACAGTGTGAAGAGTTGTGCCTGTTAAAGAAACAGGACCCATTTCATTGAGTCTGTGGTCCCCAAGTCACAGCAGAAACTGTTTACAGCAGTTTAGTTTCTTAATATGGTATTTCTTTGAAAAAATACATGAAAGAACTATACATTTCATATCGTGAGTTAGGACAATGAAATTGCAAGAACGGCGAAGTGTAAATTTTAATTGCTCTCTGTAGTAGACATGGGGGAAACGTGAGTTTGTAAATATTAAAACGCTGTGTTGTAGAGAACAGTAGACCTCAAATAGCAGGACCAAGGAGCAGAAGAATCCGGGGCAGGTGCCCTCCACAATGACTGAAAGCAGCTTTTCTTTGGCTCGCTCCCTTCTCATTTGGATTCGAACATGCGCATTTTGGTGAGGCTACTGACTCTGTTACTCACTGCACCGACATCAGGGATCCCAGAGAGGTGTTATTGCTGCTATAGAACTAAGCAAGCAGTAGAGGTCGTTGGCTGAGAGGGCGTACGATCTCCATCATCAGAACTTAGTTACCTAATACCGCACCACAGAAGCTCCCGTTCTGGAGCTGGCTGTTGTTCGGGGCTATCTACAGCTTTTGTCACTCATTATCAACGGAAGGAGTAACTGCCTGTAAAGTATGCTTAACTGTGCGTTCGTGCTAAGCACGGCACACTGGGTGTAAATCAACAGCAGCCTAATTCAAACTTTATTTTCCAAAGCAAATCTCTAGGCTGCAATTTTGCCATTCTTCCTTCTGATCTAAAAGTAAAAATAAATCAAGGTAGAAAAACAGCCGTAAAGCCGATAATGAGATTTGCAAGCAGCTAAGACATGATCTAAATCATCTGAAATTTAGAAGTCCTACTGTTCACTTTCTACTCTGCCTGTAACCTTGGAAACCCCCGAACAGGGAAGGAAGCCCTTGAGTGAGGAAGTGGTGCAGGCACCTATCTTCCCTGGCCCAGAGGAGTAGGATATGCTCCCGTGCGTGTTAATGGAGCACAGAAACCCAGGAAGATTTTTAGGGATGAGATGTCCTGTTTACCAGCGAGGCTGAAATGAGACTCAAGTAAATAATAAGCATTTCAGAAAATTGCCCAATTACATATTTAACCACTCCAAGGCATTCTAGTCTCCAGGGGAAAATAGCATACATTTTACCAAATTGCTTATAATTGTGAATTGTATATTTGCCAAAGAACCTGGTGTGGTCGTAGGAGGCCTATTTGTAGGAGGCTTAGCAGTGGAGTCTTTCTTTTTCTTTTTCTTTTTTTTTTTTTTTTTTAAGGATTTTGAATATAAGAGAAAACATTTTCAGTGCTTTCCTGAGGCCAATAAAATATGTGCTTAAGAGTACTTGACATATTCTTTAAGAGAAGACTGCAGAGCTATTTTGATTCTGGAGGGATTTAGTAACAAGTACCTTGAATAGAGGACATTAAGCCATTACTTTAAGAACACATTTTCCTTCTGAGACTGTAACCGCATTGTAGGGGATGGATGTCTAAGTTTCAGACACTAGTGATTCATACTGCAGAATGTGCCCAAATAAGTTGGATGTTTTAATTTCATGTAGGAATGCATAATTTCTGAATTCTTAAAATTTATTCAAATAGTTTAATTTTCTCCAAACTTGGAAGTAGACCTTGATTTTCAATAAAAATAAGATACTCAGGGTCACATTTCTGGGAAATGTGTTAAACTGTGGGTGATTTATACATCTGCACAGGATTCTGCATTTGTGCAGTGCCCTGGAATGGG
>PVKS010021303.1:0-35465 GCA_004027875.1 Aplodontia rufa | reverse complement strand
GCTGTGGAGAGATAGGCACACTAACACACTGTTGGTGGAACTGCAGACTGGTACAGCCCCTCTGGAAAGCAGTATGGAGAATCCTTAAAAAATTAGGGATGACTCCACCATATGACCCTGCTATTCCACTCCTGGGTATCTTTCCAGGGGACTTAGAATCAGCACATTACAGTGACACAGCAATATCGATGTTCATAGCGGCACAATTTACTATTGCTAGGCTATGGAAACAACCCCAGTGTCCCTCACTGGAAGAATGGATCCAAAAACTGTGGTACATTTATACCATGGAATATTACACAGCAATTAGAAACAATGACATTGCAGCCTTCAAGGGTAAATGGATGGTTATGGAAGAGATCATGATGAGTAAAATCAGCTTAACCCAGAGATCTAAGCGTCGATTGTCTCCACTCATCTGTGGAGGTGGGGACTAGACCCTGGACAATGAGAAAGTTGGTCTAGTAACATGAGTTAAATCCAGATAGGATGTAAAGCTTTACAATCTAATACTTTTTTTAGAGTTATAATGGGAAGGGGAAGGGAGGGATAAGGGAGGGTAATTGGGGGGGCACTCCTGGGGATAATTGCAATATCCAGAATATATACACATTTTATACACATTTTATATTATTTTGTTAAAATCTTGTAAGGTTGCTCATAAATAATAAAAAAGTTGATTCTCTCTCTCTCTCTCTCTCTCTTCTCTCTTAAAAAAAATCTCACATTGCTCAACCACTTCTAATAATCCACCTCAGTGGCTTAAGATTCCACCTCTGTTCCATAAAGTCACTTCTGGATCAAGCATCTACCTCATGCCAATTCTGTGCTACCTGCTGGAAATAATACTGCAGTTATTCTTAAATTTCAATGTGCATAACAGCTACAAGTGATGTTGGTTTAAAATACAGCCTTCTGGGCTCTCACTCCAATTTGGTATGTTTCAGGTAGGAGCTAGGATTTGTACCTTTTGATTAATACCACATCAAACACAGGAAGTCTGCCAACTACACTCAGACAAGCCTGCAGGGAGCTGGCTGGTATTTGGAAATGTTCTGGACACACACCTTCATCTGTCAGTGGGGCTGGAAGACTGCCCATCACCGCCACCGGTGCAAAACTTTCAGAAACTCTGGGGTCCCAAGTTTGCCTATATGGTAGACAGCCATTCCCTTTTCTCTGCCCCCTTATTTACAAAAAAAAATCACCTTATAGTTATTTATTTAAAAATGACATTGCTTTATATATCTTGACAAAGACTACTTTTACCGGAATTTTTTTTAAAGAGAGAGGGACAGTGAGAGAGAGAGAGAGAGAGAGAATCAATTTTACTTATTTTTTTTTTCACGTGGCCTTCGTTGTTCTGACACTTTGTTGTGTGCGTGGTGCTGGGGTTTGAACTCAGGTCCTTGTGCATGCCAGGCAAGCGCCGTAACCACTAAGCCACTGCTCCAGCCCCCTATTTCCCTTCTTCTGAACATCTTACATCAGTGCGGTGTCTTTGTTAGAACTGACGAGCCCACACTGATGCTCTGTTTTTTGTTAATAACCATAGTTCACCGGAGAGTCCACCCTTGGTGGTGGTCATTGTGCAGGTTTTGATAAATGCATGATGGCGAGAATCTGTCATCACAACAGCACACAGCAAAGTTTGACTGCCTAACAAATGCCTATCCCTTCCCCCATCCCTTTACCCCAAAGATTATTTTTCATTTTAACAGATGTTCTGAAAGGATCAAAGTTAATTTCATACTTCATTTTCTTGTTTTTATAACTGTCTTTAGCCTCAAAGTGTGAATTTAGATTTGTCTTTGAACTTGATATAATTGATTGGATTGCTACCCCCACCATATGGGAATGAACAGCACCTGGAAATCATCTCACCGAGCCCCTGGCCATCAGCCGGGTCACATTCCAGAGCTGCTTTGGCCCCATGCTATGTGTCTTCCTTGAAATGCCTTAGGTCCTCCCACACCCAACACAGCCAGAATCCACCCCTGGCCTCCCCATCACCAGCCAGAAAGGAGGAGATTTCATGGTGCTGGAGTTTTATAAAATCCACTGGCCAACAGCCAAGACCGAATCTTCTTTGCAGTATTATAGTCCCAAACTACGGTCTAAGGGCTAATTTTAGGGGATAGCAATAGTATTCCTAAAATACCTGGCTGCAGGTAGGTGGGAATTTCCCACTGTACTTGAGTATTGTAGGGTGCTCTAGAAGAGGGCCCTGAGAGTTAGTGACAGACATGCTTTTGAAGGATTTTGAAGATACCTTTATTCTGTACTGACCCACTGCTGGGGGCACTGTCTCAGAAGGGATTGATATAAAGTTCTTGGACCCTCATTAGTTCCCAAGAAGGCAGATTGTAATAAAAAGAATAATCTTGTTCCCTGAATCCCTTGGCTTCCTATCTCAATCATGTAAGCTCTCCTTCCTGAAAGTGCTCCCAACTGTGATGCCAAGTTGTGACAGCCCAAAGGTCTCACCAGAACAGAGAGATTTTAACCATGTTCTTTCAGCCTCTGAAACCTCAGCTAAACAAACCTCTTTTCTTTATGCATTACTTACCCTCAGGTATTTTATTATAGCAACAGAAAACAGACTAAGACACCACTACACATGCTGTTAGTTTCTGCATCTGATTATTTTCAATAGGCAATTTGCAGGGGTCCCTACCCTCCAGTCCCCTCTGACTGTTTTTATAATCAACAGTATAAGAGACAAATGAGTTCTCAGTGCTGCTGGATAAAGAATCTGATCAGATTTGATAGTCAGGTCATTGTATATATTAGGTACCAGCAAGGAGGAAACAGAGGAGGTGACTATGGCCTTTCAATTCTCATTGATATTTTGAAACCTGTGTGCATGCTTAAGTTTTTAAACAGAAAAAAGCTGCATAAAGAATAATAAATTAGCTGGAGAGAACTCGTGAACACTAACAATGGATCTTAGTGTCTCTTTCATTTATTTGTGCTCTACTGAGACCGAGCTGGTCCTCCTTCCCTGAATATGTCCTCACTCCCTGCTGAGATCCAACTTGACATGACGTACTGCCCAGCCAAAACCAGGACACTACCTCTTTTTTTTTTCCTGTGGGAATGTGTTTCCAGGGCCAATTCTAAGAACTCTTGCCTGGGCATCATTCCGGTGGTGTAGGGTGATCGGCAGGCTCTGACCTGGCTTATGTGGCTGTAGGTTCCTGGTGACAATTTCCAGGACATAGCAGAGCTAGAAGATGACAAATCCACTGGCCAAGATCACACCCAGGAAGTAGACTGGGACTCAGGTTGCCATGAGCTGGGCTCTCCAGGTGCAATGCTTCTGCCACAAGAGGTACATCAAGTCCAAAGCCAGTGTGCAGCCAGGGCAGGGACCTGATGCAATCTGCTCCTCTTCCCCTGCTAATCATTGCACACCGCTGAGGGAGGCATCAGTAGCTTCAGATTCTCAGACTCAGAGGCTTGTAGAGCTGGGCAGGAGCATCTTATAGGATCCCCCGTTTCACAGTTGGAAAGGAGACAGTTCAGAGTATCCCAGTTTCCACCATTGCTCGGAGTCACGCACCAGCATTTACCTCACAAGGCGATGACCCCCTTGACGTTACAGAATTGGGAAATCACGAGGTGCTTAGTGGGTGCTAGCTCCTCGGTGGTCAGACAAGAATGAATTTTGCTTTGGGAACCACTCCCTCCCCAGGCAGAAACCTGCCCTACTCTGGTGACATGCTATATGCCCTCAGAAGATGGAAGAGACAAGAGTGGACTGACCCTATGCACAGTCTTCCTATGTCCAATTATTAAAGGCCACCATCACAGCCATGAAGGTAACTACAAAGGGTGCTGAGATCATGTTTCCCCTTACTATCAAA
Organism: Aplodontia rufa; assembly: GCA_004027875.1. Classification (NCBI taxonomy): domain Eukaryota; kingdom Metazoa; phylum Chordata; class Mammalia; order Rodentia; family Aplodontiidae; genus Aplodontia; species Aplodontia rufa. The sequence goes on along the minus strand of PVKS010021303.1, from coordinate 31,596 downwards.
GAAAATCATTTCATATGACTTTGACCATAAAACAAAGATTTTTCACCTTGGTTTTTTTGTTTTGTTTTGGTTTTTGTACCAGGGATTGAACCCAGGGATGCTTAACCGTCAAGCCATATCCCCAAATCTTTTTATTTCTTATTTTAAGACAGGGTCTCTCTAAGTTGCTGAGAGCCTTGCTAAGTTGCTGAGACTGACTTTGAACTTGTGATCCTCCTGCCTCAGCCTCCTGAGTTGCTGGGATTACAGAGGTGCACCACTGCCCCTGGCTCACCTTGTTTTTAAATAAGAGGTTTGAGATACACACCACATATTATAAACTCACCCCACCTTTTTTTTAAGAGAGAGGGACAGAGAGAGAGAGAGAAAGAGAGAATCAATTTTGTTTAGTTTTTCATGTGGCCTCCGTTACGCGAGACTTCATTGTGTCCGTGGTGCTGGGGTTTGAACTCACGTACTAGCGCCTGCCAGGCAAGCGCTGTTACCGCTGAGCCATCGCTCCAGCCCAACTCACCCTTTTAAAGTGTACCACTCAGGATTTTCAGTATTTTCATAGAGTTGTGCAACCATTGCCATTACCTAATATCAGAACATTTCCATGACCCCCAAAAGAAACCCTGTACATACCACTGCCTCCCAGCCCCTGGCAACCATCAATCTTTTTCCTGTCAGTCTGGATTTATTTATTTTGGACATTTTGTATAATTGGGATCAAACGCTATGTGTGCTTTAGTATTGGCTTCTTTCACTTAGCATGTTTTGGAGGATTATCCGTATTGTACCATGTATCAGTGCTTCACTCCTTTCTAGAGCTGAATAATATTCTATTGTATGGATATGCCAACTGAGTTTATTTGTCTGTTGATGGATACATGAATCATTTCCATTTTTAAGCTATTGTGAATCATGCTGCTATGAACATCTGGGTACAAGTTTTTGTGTGGATGCGCATTTTCTGTTCTCTGGGGCCTACTAGAGTGGAATTGATGGGTTGCTTTCTTTTTAAATGAGCTGCCAAATCAACTCTTGTCATATGCCTGGTGATAACTGAATATTCTAGAAATGTGGGCCAATCTCTTCCATGCTCTGAACTGGAGCAGGGATTTAAAGGAGAAGGGGTTTCCATACACCTATTTGACATTTCATGTTTGCTAGCATTTTATGTAGATCTGGTTGAACTTAAGGGAAGCAGAATGCGGATGGGGCAGGTGACTGGTTAGAAGGGTTCAGCAACTGGAGCAGAGGCCCCAGACCAGTCCTGGACCTTTCCTTGGACTAATGAGAGAGAAAGAGACTTCTGTCTTCTTTAAATTTCTATATTTTGGTGTCTCTTTTATTATAACAGCTTAGCTTTTTTTTTCTTATTTTTTTTTAAAGAGAGAGGGACAGTAAGAGAGACAGAGAAAGAGAGAAACAACTTTATTTAGTTTTTCACATGGCCTTAGTTGCTCCAACACTTAGTTGTGTACGTGGTGCTGGGGTTTGAACCCGGGTCCTCATGCTTGGCAGGCAAGCGCCGAAACCGCTGAGCCACCGCTCCAGCCCCTTATTATAACAGCTTAGCTTTTACCTGAACTAATAAAGTCCTTGTTATATGAGAAGAAAGAAAAAAGGGAGGAGGAGCAGGAGGGAAGAGGAAAGAGGGAGGAGGAGGAGGAAAAGGAGTAAAGAGAAGAGAAAAGAAAAGAAAGATGTTCAGTAGCAATGGGCTTGACCAAGACTGAGCAGAGGGGACATAGCTGGAGAAGGGGCATGGAGGGTAGGAGTCAATAAGGAGAGCGTCTTTCATCTTGTTGGTCAATATGTCCCTAGTACACAGAAGAGCATATGGCACCGAGAAGGTGTTCAAGAGCAGTCAGTATACAACCCATCACTCCAATTCAGATGAGTGGAAGAGACTGGGTCACGTTTCTAGAGTATTTGGCTATAGGGAAAATACAGCGCTTGTTGGGGTCCATACAGGCCAGGAACGATGTGGCCCCTTACCTACTTCTCCACTTGAACCTAGGCCCCAGCACCCCTGGACTTGAATCCCGGCCTCCAGTGGAGCAACTTACAGTTCCTATTCAATTCCTTGCAGTGTTGGCTTGTGGAATCCCTTCCCATCTAATCCTCCAAGTGCTCATCCAGTTCCTACAATGCTCCAGACACTGGGATTTGGCAGTAAATTCCCATCCTCACCGTCTTTCTTCCCAACCCGAAATCATCCTTCTTCCCAGGACTCTAATGAATCCATCAAGGCTGGCCTGCCTTCTGGAATCTTCCATGAGCGGTTGTACTCCTCTCAGCTTGGATCATTGCAGGAGGAAATAGGAGAGTGGCTGATCAGCCCTTGAGTTTGGGGGCAGATGAAGCTAGGTTCAAACCCCCCCCCACCTCCACCTCTCAGGAACTATAAGGTTATGCAGCCTTATGCAACTTCCTCGTTGTAGAATACACAGATGGGCATGCAGTTCCTAGTTCATCTCAATAAGCCTTTATGAAGCTCACATTTGGTTTTTGCCACTGCCTGAGCATGAATACACTAACTTTTCCAGTGGTGGTGTTAAACTGTACTACTATTTATTTACACATTCTTTCTCCCCTACCAGTCTAAGAGATTCTCAAGGACAGTAATTATTTATTGTTAACTTTGGAAACCCTCCTTCCTGGCACATTACCTAAAAAGAAATCATTGGTTTGCCGTCTACTTATTATCTTAATTACCCCTGAGAGGCAGAGATCAAATCTCACTCCACTGGGCAGCTTGATGGTTTTGCAGAATGATCCCAACACACAGAGATGGAATGAATGGCTCACATCTGGGCCACACTCAGACACCTGAGATGACAACGCTCACTCTCCACCCACCTCCACCTGGTCTGCTTTCATGGTGGTCCCTTCTCCCCCACACTGAGCCCTCAGACCTCCCCTTCCACTGAGAGAAGTACACACTGGCCCTGCTTGTTCCTTCTGACTTAGCCTCTCTGTACGCCAGTTGACCTCTGGAAAATGCTGGCTCCTCAAGGCGGGAGCCTGGGTCCTGATGCAGCTGTTCACACTTCCAATTTCACACAGGGGGCCCCAGTAAATTCTCTGCCATCAGACTGAGGCCCCATTGTCCTCAAATCTCCCTGCACAATAGAATCACCTGGAGGTCTCAAAAATTTTTTACACAAACAGGGGGATGATTGCCTGGGATACCTGGAGGGGTAGGGTGGGGAATAGGGTTGGGGAAGCACTTAGGAAGGATATCTAGGAGACTGGAGGGTGGGAATATGGGGGAATCATCTCAGAAGGAGATCTCTGACCTCCATGAGATATCCATTTAACACAGGGGTTCTTCTGGGGGAAATAGAATCATGGGAAACCCAAGGGGTGCATCCATGACATGGCATTAGCCTTGGATAACTATGTAGATACACATTTGTTCTTGATTGTTTGATAATGAGTCCCCCTCAATTGTAACTCCATATTCATCTAATAAAGAAAAAATACTGTTGCCTGATTCCCACCCCATAATTGGTGTATCCTAGGCTTTGCATTTTTTAAGATCCCCCAGAATTCTTTTCTAAGAGAGAGAGAAAGAGAGTTAATTTTATTTTTCATCTATTTTTGCTTTTCCTCCACTTTGTTGTGTATGTGGTGCTGGGGATTGCACCCTAATCCTCTCACAGGATAGACAAAGGCTCTACCACAGAGTGGCCTCTCCAGCCCCTCCCCAGGGACTTTTAAATGCATAGGAAAGATTAGGAGCCTCTGGACTGAGTTCACGGAACGTCTCTGGAAGTGACCCATCTGAGGACAGTCACCCCATCACCTTTGAATGTATGATTCACACAAGAACCAAGTAGTTGTGGATCACAGAACTGGAGTTAAAGAGACTCCTTTTTATATACCCAGGACAGTGGGCTGGTAGGTACCTTAAAGACAGAAAGTACTGTCTGGTGAGATGATATAGATTTTTCCATTTTAGAATGGCAATGTTTAAAATGCATATAATAAAAAAAGAGGGGAAAGGTGAAATTTTTAAAAATTAAAATGACATTTGTCCCCTATGTCCTCTGTATGATCCAGCTTGGCTAATTAGAGCAACACAGGAAAGTTCTATCCATGCATTTCACTTTTCAATACACCTATTTGACATATGTGCTTTGGGAGAGATTTAGAAACATGGTCGTGACTGAAGGGCAGAGACATACCCTATGCAGTGATCAATTCTGCAAGACACCAAAAATAGCCTTGTAAGAGAAGGAGGAATAAGGTGTTGGGGAGACCTAGGGGTGGAGGGAAGCATTTCTGGCTGGGGGACCTGAGAAGGCTTTGAAGAGTCATAGTATTTAAGCTGTGTCTTGTGCAGATGAACACAGGGGATCATCTCACAGGTGGAGGACAGACGTGTGACCAAGTCAGATGGACATCAGGGACAGGTGTTTGTAGCGGGCAGGAGCATGCAGTGATGGCAGATAGAGCAGGAGGCTGAGGTTATAAGGAGGAACGTGTGTAGCTCATGCTTTCCTCTGTCTACCACTGCAAGATGCTGAAGGTCACGAACACAATAGTGCCGTGATTGCCCCTGTCCCTAAGAAAGGGTGAGGAAGAGAGACTGGAGATAAGAGGCTACCACAACAGTCTAGACCAGGAACCTTAGTGCCACTCTGACTAGGGCAGCAACTGTAGCAAGAAGACTTTAATGTGCAACTCAGTTCAGCAAGAACTGGAAACCTATTATGTATAAAGTGGGAGAGGGCAGGGAACCAACCCGTCAAGTGTTTAAAGACACCGTCATGCTCCCTTTGCTGTGGGATTTCTTTAAGTGCCATGATGTCCTCACCAGCCCCGTTGCACACATCCAACGACGCTGCTGGGTGGCAAGGGCTGTGTCAAGTTAAGCCAGCACAGGCTGAGAGAGAGCAAGAGTGAAAGTGATTTCTTCTGTGATTAGGAAAGATGTAATGGATATGGCTAATCACCAGAAGGAGGCTCCTCTTCCACCCCTCCTAGGAGGGTGCCTTCTGGGATGTGTATAATTGTCTTGGCCCAGAGCAATCATGAGAAACCAGGAGTGGGCAGGTTGTCCTCTGATTCCACAAAAGCTCCTGATTATGCACCTAAAGGGCCATCTGAGTGTGCTGGGGTCATGACCAACATTATCAGGGCTCTGGTCCCACCATGAATCCAATTAAGAGTTTGGCAATTAAAATGACTACTCCTTTCCCAGGAGAGCTTCATCTATGACTTTCTTTATCTTCAATTGCTCAAAACATGTGTGATCATGGAGTGAAAGACCAGAGTGAGGTGACATCAGCGAGGGCCTAGTTGCACAGAATGAATCCACTGTAGGTGGGTTTTAGCCAAAAGAGATTCACTACAGGATATTCAAAGCTGACAGTACACCTTATCCAAAAATATGGAGGACCCCAAGTCTTTCAGATTTTGGAATTTTTTAAATTTTGGAATATTTGCATGTAAATAACGAGATCTCTCAGGGAGGGGAAATGAAATCTACTTCCTTTCATATTCACCTTACACACAGAGCCTGAAGGTAATTTTATAGAATAGCTTAGTGCACCTGAATTTTGCCTGCAACCATGAAGAGGTCAGGTATGGAATTTTCCACTTGCTGTGGAAAGTTGCAGATTTTGAAGCATTTCAGTTTTCAGATTAAGGATGCTTACTTAACCTGTATTGTATGAGGGTTAAAGAAACAGACTCAAAGTCCAGAAATGTCTCCCAAAGATACACCGCAGAAGTAGGCCACCAAAGAAGCTGCGGTCTCAGCCAGCATCTGAAAACTTCCAGCCCCAGGACCACCTAATCTACCTCCATCTGGTCAGAAGCCACAGCCTCTCCCCTGATTCTAGAACCAAATCCTACCTGCTTCCATCTGCAACAGCAAGGGGAAATCCTGGAGACATCCTTTCTGCTCCCTCCTAGTTACCAGCTTGACCTGGGACCTCCACTGAGCAAACTCCTGCTCAGCGGGGACAGCACTTGAGGGTGCTTGAATCAGCTAGACAGGAGTCATATTGAGTCCCTAATTGCGGCAAGTCTGGAAATGGAGAGTTTCTGCAAAAACAGGAAGAAAGGTGAAATGAATGCTCATGCCAGGCCACATCTCTATGCACAGGCACATAGAGACAGGGAAGCCATAGAGACCTAAAGACCTGTTCCCAGGAGCCATGGCTCCCTTCCCAACAGGTGGTCTGGCAGGCTAGACTGTCTGCCTCGCATTGCCTCATGGGTGTCTATACTCCACTTCCACCCAGGTGCACTCACCTGACTTCCTGTTCACCACCTCTACTCAACAGAGTCTCACCCAGGCTTCAAAACACAGGTCAAGACTTCGGTGAACCCTTCCACTCTACTGTCTGCCTCCGTGAGCACTGTCCTTACCACCTCATCCAAATGCCTTAGTGAGTGTGTAACTTTACTGTGTGAGGTCATTCGTTGCCCTCTAATTACTTCCTGCATAATAATTTCGAACTCCAAATAGATCAAGAGTCCTATAGAAAGAACTTGAATCGGGTCTGTTACTCTTTTTTGTATTCTTGAAAATGTGTCGCTCAGTGCTGAAATTAGAGAAGACATTCAGTTCCTATTCCCAGGAAAGTCTGTTTCCTCTGTTGCAAAAGGAACTGAAACAGCCCTGTTTCTGTGTGTGCATGTTTTGCTGGGCTTACTCAGAACAGTTAATGTGTAGGAAAAGGTACTGTGATCCTTATTTACTCTTAAGTGCTGCTGAGTGAAAGTTCTTATTCCCAAACTGCTGCAAATGAGCCTGCGAACTTGCCCCATGCAGCTGGGGGCCTTGGGCTTCACCTGGAGGGCTCCTTCTGCCTGTGAGACATGACTGTGCTGCACCTCTCAGGTAAACAGCTGAAGTGAAGCAAGAGGTGCGTGGAGCGTGAAGACAGGAGACCAGACACCTAACGTGTGGTTTGGAGGTAATTAGAGTTGGCATCGATGCAAGCTTCTTGTGTCTCTGCTTCTCCAAAACAAATAGGAGTTGGCTAAGAGAACCTTCTTTCAATGCCTTGAAGCTGGTTTCTCCTTTTCTTCCTCTTCAGGGAGGTCCACAAGGCAGCTAAAAAGGTGGTCGGTCCTGGCGGATGTGGTGTTGACCACCCATAGGTGGAACCAGGCTAGTTACGTGGATGGTGAAGCCACATGTGACAAGGGCTGAGAGTGGGTTCAGATGGGAGAGAGAGAAGAAATGTTGGGAGGCTTCAGGAGTTTCCCTAGATCATTCTTCTTATACCTGGGATAAAGGAAGAGTACGTGGCTCCGTCTATCTTCTATTGTTATAACAAAATACTTGAGGCTGGGTAACTTATAAAGAGAAAAGTGTTTATTTAGCTCACAGTTCTGGAGGTCCAAGAGCCAGCGTTGAATGAGAACCCTGTGGTCAATGGCATAGCATGTTTGGAAGAGCTTGTGTGTGGAAGAGATAGATGAGGGGAGGTGTCAGGCTCATTCTCATAACAACCAACCCACTCTTCAGGGAAAACACCTTAAGCCTTTCCGGAAGATGGAGCCCTCATGACCCCAAATGCCTTCTAAAGGCCTTGCCACCTCTAAGACTACTATTTTGAGAACAAACACTCCACATGAGCTTTGGTGGGGACAAACCATACCAGAAGCAAGCAGATTTTGATGAATGCTGGATATCTTTTCTTTCTTTTTTTTATTATTCAATAGACATGGTCTTACAATTAGGAGGGGTTCATCATCAACCAATCAAGAACAGCAGTGTAATAACAGAACAAGAACAAGCCAATACTGGTGCCAGACCATGGTTTCCCCGCTTTGGATTCCCCATGGTTCCATGTTTCACTCTACTTAAGCCCCAAGTTAATTGGACTTCTCGTGGAAGTCGGAGGTTCCCCTCAGGTTATATTCCCCCATACTACCTCCCTCTGGTCACCTTGATGTCCTTCCTATTCCCTTCCCCCCTCCCTACATCCCCCAGGAATCTTAGCACAGTTCCCCATGATCATGTAAGAATTCATACATGTTGAGATAATTGTTAGCTTAGCCATCTAATAATCTGATTCTGCTTGTATTCTAGCTTCCACAAATGAGAGAAAACATTTGGCCCTTGAGTCTCTGAGTTTGGGATACTTCACTTAGCAAAATTTTTTCCATCTTCATCCATTTGGCTGCAAGTGCCATAATATCATTTTCTCTAATAGCCGAGTAGCACTCCATTGTATATATGTACCACAGTTTTTGAATCCATTCATCAAGTGAGGGGCATCTGGGTTGGTTCCATAATTTAGCTATAGTAAATTGAGCTGCTATAAACTTTCATAAAGCTGTATCTCTATAGTAAGCCGATTCTAGCTCTTTGGGGAAAATACCCAGGAGTGGGATAGCTGGGTCAAAAGGCAGTTTCAGCCCTAATTTTTTGAGAAGTCTCCACACTGGTTTCCAGAGAGGCTGTACCAGTTTGTAGTCCTACCAGCAGTGTGACAGTGTTCTTCTTTTCCCACAGCCCCTCCAGCACCTGTCATTGTTTGAATTCTACATTTTTGCCACTCTGACTGGAGTGAGGTGAAATCTCAGCGAAGCTTTGATTTGCATTTCTCTTATTGCTAGTGATGTAGCTCATACGTTTATGGGCTTTTTGGGCTTCCTCTGTTGAGAAACTTATTTTTAGTTCCATAGCCCATTTATTAATTGGTTTATTTGTGGTTTTGGTATTTAATTTTTTGAGTTCTTTGTATATTCGGGATATTAGCCCTCTGTCCAAGGTGTAGCAGGCAAAAATTTTCTCCCATTCTGTAGGTTCTCTCTCTTGAGACTCAGGACTAAGTCCTTAGCTGTGCAAAAGCTTTTTAGTTTAATTGCATCCCATGCATTTATTCTTGATTTTGCCACTTGCACCATGGGAGTCCTGTTAAGGAAGCCTGTGCCAACCCCTATGGACATCTTTTCTTAACATAAACCTCAGACATGCTCTTCCAAACATGTTATGCCATTGACCACAGGGTTCTCATTCAACACTGGCACATGCTCTTGGACCTCCACAACTATGAGCTAAGTAAACCCTTTTCTCTTTATAAGTTATCCAGCCTCAAGTATTTCATTATAACAATAGAAGATAGACGGAGCCACATACTCTTCCTTTATCCCAGGTATAAGAAGAATGATCTAGGGAAACTCCTGAAGCCTCCCAACATTTCTTCTCTCTCCCATCTGAACCCACTCTCAGCCCTTGTCACGTGTGGCTTCACCATCCACGTAACTAGCCTTAACATAAAATCATATAGATCTGCTTTGCATTTTGACAGAAAACATTTCCCCAGAAAAGTCAGTGTGATGTTGCTGAAGAAAGTACAACTGGAATACACACAATAAAAGCACTAAGGACTGAAGATTGGGATAATTCTGTGCATAGGTCTGGGTTCTTAGTGAAGACTAAGTACAATAGAGGAATCATATCCACACATCCTTTTGTCCTTCCTTGGTTGATTTAAATTCATGAGGATAGAATTGTGATTCACCATGAATATGAACTGGAGCAGTCAACTTCTCTTGAATCTGTTTCTATTACTTATTCATTCCTATCTTTTCTATGCACACACCCCCACTCCCAGGCTTTGGTGCTGGGGATGGAACCTAGCACCTCACACGTGCTAGGCAAGCGTTATACCACTGAGCTACACCCAAGTCCTCTATGCACATTCTTACTTGCAGGAAATAGCAGATTTTTCAAACCCTGTTTGTGATTAATGGCAGCAAAATGTAAGGAAACCCCCTGATCGTGGTCCCAAACATTCAAATCCAAAGGACAGGCAACAACCAGAGAGGAGCTATTAATTTCTGGAGGGTCATTCAAGAAAATGACCCTTGCTCAGGAGATGACATTGTTTTCAAAGACGTAATCAGGGACGCTTTCTCCATGATCCATCCATTCAGTTCTGGTATTTGGGATGCAGGAATGATCCCTGAGGTTACGTAGGTTGGGTTTTTTTTGTTTGTTTGTTTGTTTGTTTGTTTTGAGAGAGAGAGAGAAAAAGAGAGAATCAATTTTATTTGTTTTTTCATGCGACTATCATTGTTTCAAAACTTAGTCATGTATGTGGTGCTGGGGTTTGAACTTATGTCCTGGGGCATGCCAGGCAAGTGCTGTAACTGCTAAGCCAGCACTCCAGTCCCCTGGCTTACTTTAAATAGCAGATGTGATAGGGCAGAGGAAAGACCAAGATTTCCTAACTATCGAGTCTTTTGTAGAAAAATCAATACCTTCTTAAAGTCTGGGAGTTGCCATAGTTGACAGATACAGTAAAGTTAAATCTAAATATAAATTTGTATGAAGAAAGACTCTTCCAAGAACTATTAGATAAAATGAGCTAAGCCACAGACTGTGAGAAAATATCTGTCGCACCCATTATCTTTCAAAGGAATTCCATCCAAAATACTTGCACAAATCTGTAGTAATCCATTAAAACTTGAAATTCCAAAATCAGAATTTCATAGAATATGCGTATTTCCAAAAAGCATATGAAAAATCTTCAGCAGCATTGGAAAAGTCTTAGTTAAAAACACATTAAGAGGGCTGGAGCGGTGGCTCAGCGGTTTCGGCGCTTGCCTGGCAAGCACAAGGACCCGGGTTCAAACCCCAGCACCACGTGCGCAACTGAGTGTTGGAGCAACTAAGGCCATGTGAAAAAAACAAAAAATTTAGTCCTCGAGACTCTGGCTGGAACAATCAGGCAGGAGGAAGAAATCAAAGGGATAAGAATAGGAAGGGAGGAAGTCAAACTATCCCTTTTTGCTGATGACATGATCCTATATCTGGAAGATCCCAAAAACTCCACCAGAAAACTGCTAGAGCTTATAAACAGATTTGGCAAAGTAGCAGGCTACAAGATCAACACTCATGAATCAATAGCTTTCCTATATGCCAACAATATTAGGGCAGAAGAAGAAATCAGGAAATTGGTCCCATTCACAATATCCTCTAAAAGAATAAAATACTTGGGAATTAATCTAACAACAGAAGTAAAAGACCTCTGCGAGGAAAATTGTTGAACATTGAAAACAGAAATTGCAGAAGACCTGAGAATACGGAAAGGTGTTCCATGCTCTTGGTTAGGCAGAATTAATATAGTTAAAATGGCCATTCTACCAAAAGCACTATACAGGTTCAATGCAATCCCTATCAAGATTCCAATGTCATTCTTTGTAGATGTAGAAAAAGCAATTTTCAAATTCATATGGAACAATAAGAAACCCAGAATAGCCAAAACATTACTAAGCAAGAAAGATGAAACAGGTGATTTTGCGATACCAGATCTAAAACTATACTATCAGGCTGTAGTATTAAAAACAGCATGGTACTGATATCAAAATAGGAATGAAGACCAATGGAATAGAATAGAAGACTCTGAGACTAACCCACAAATCTTTAAACATCTGATCTTTGACAAAGAGGCTCAAAATATAACATGGAAGAGAGACAGTCTATTCAACAAATGGTGCTGGAAACTGGACAACCACTTGCAGAAAATTGAAATTAAATCCTTATCTCTCACTTTGCACAAAAATCAAATCTAAATGGATCAAGCTACCATACAACTGTTAGAGGAAAAATTAGGACCAATACTCTAGCTTTCGGGAGTTGGCAAAGACTTCCTAAACAAGGATCCTAAAGTGAAAGAATTACAGTCTAAAATCAATGAGTGGGATGCCATTAAACTAAAAAGTTTCTGTACAGCCAAGGAAATAATTCAAACAGTCAAGAGACAACCTACAGAATGAGAGAGAATCATGGCGTGTGATCCCTCTGACAGGGAACTAATATCCAAAATTTACAAATAACTCAAAAAATTCAATAACAAAAACACAAACAATCCAATCAATAAATGGGCCAGAGAGCTAAACAGAAGCTTCCCAACAGAGGACATTGAGCAAGCCAATGAACACATGAGAAAGTGCTCTAAATCTCTAGGAATCAGAGAAATGCAAATCAAATCTACCTTAAGATTTCACCTCACTCTAGTCAGACTGGCAAAGATGAGGAAGACGAATAATAACAAATGCTGGAGGGGTTGTGGGGAGATAGGAATACCAGCACACTATTGATGGAATTGCAGACTGGTCCAGCCACTCTGGAAAGCAGTGTGTGGAGACTGATCAAAAAATTAGGGTTGGATCCACCTTATGAACCAGCTATCCCTCTTCTGGCATTTTCCCAGAGGAGTTAGAATCAGCACATTACAGTGACACAGCAAAATACATGCTCATAGCAGTTCAATTTACAATAGCTAAATTATGGAACCAACCAGATGCCCCTCAGTGGATGAATGGATCCCAAAGCTCTGGCATATGTACACAATAGAGTTCTACTCAGCTATTAGAAACAATGATATTGCATCTACTGAAGGTAAATGGATGGCATTGGAAGAAATCATGCTGAGGGAAGTTTGTCAAACACAGAGAGTCAAGGGCTGAATGGTATCTGTCATTTGTGGAGGCTGGACCTAAACGCAGGCTTGGAGTAAAATAGACAAACTCATGTATTAGATGCATAGAACAAAAATGCAAAATGTTAATATTTATGAGAAGCACTTGCAAGATACTTCATAAGATATTTGAACAAGCTACGCTGCATACCTGTACAAAAACGTAAATGTTTAATCCCATTGTCAAATATTTTGAAGAATAACAAGGGATGATAGGAAGGAAGGAGAAGGGGAAATGCTGGCACTGAGATAAAGCAAGGTACATTCCAAGCAATTATAAATGTCACTGTATGTACTATAGCCATATATATTAAAATGTTCTTCATAGGTATAAGAATTATGTCACTGTATTTGGGTTTTTTAGGAACAATATAGGACCCAGAAGAAAGGCAAGGGATCAGGGGATGGGAGGAGGGAGGCAGAGGGATATGGGGGGGGTATTGAATAAATTGTATTGCTGAATTGTGTGCATCTAGGAATATGTGTCAACTAATCCCAACATTGTGTAAAACTATAATGCACTAATAAAAAATAAATTAAAAAAAAGAAAAGAAAAAGTTAAGAACATCTATCAACTTCTCATGAAAGTTGCTCCAGCCAAAGCAGATCCAGCATCTCCTGTCACCTGCTCGCCTTTCTGTTCCTGCCCTTTCACCATTAAACAAAAAGGTAGTCTGTCCAGAACGGGTGTCATATGTTTGTTTTTTTGAAAACCAAACTCATTTTATTTCTCCATCAACCCTCCCAAATCACTCCAAAGGTAAATATGGCAAGGAAGCATGGAAAGGTAATTATGAAAAGGTAAACACAGCAAGGAAATTCCTGGGTGGTTAAAGAGGCAACTGGCAGCAGCTGTGATCGGGCTTCAGCTGCAGTCGTACCTGCTTCACTCTGTGACGGGCGTGTTTGAGCGATGCGGACCGAGACATCACCTCTCCTTCTCTCCAGCCACTGCCCCTTACTGGGAACCCAAGAGACAAATGGACCAAGCACACTCCAATGGTCAGATACAAATTTAATGACTATCACCAGACAGATACAATAGAAATCAAATATTCAAGTTCAGATCTGAGATTTCATAAAAACAATCCCCTTGTTTATCCCCAGTGAAATATTTACCCCTAGTTATGGTACACCCAGCCTTCCTGGACATTGCGAAAGGCCTCTGGCAATATGTACCAAGAGTTTTGAAAGTTCCTATCTATAAACCAAAATTTCCTCTTCCAATAATCCCAAGAAAATAATTAGAGATTTGCCTGACTTTATGTACAGAATAGTCAATGCAAATAGATTATAATATTAAAAACACTGACAATATCTAATTCATCCAGTGATGAAATCAGAGTTTCTCCGCTTTTGCTGGCAGAGGGGGTCTGCATAAACTGCAGCGCTCTGTAGGGCTGCTCCACTGTTGCAGAAGACCCCAGCAGCTCAAGGACAGCTTCTTCTTTCTAGGTTCTTGTCTCCTGATTCAAAGAACGAATTCACAGACCAGGATAGCTGAGCTCAAGTGTAGGATTTGTTCAAGGATGCATAGAAACAGAACTCCCACAGAGCAAGAAGGGACCCAAGAAGGGTTGCCATCTGAGTGTGGATGTCCAGGGGCTTATAGGGTACTTGGCTCAAAGCTATTGGTTCAAACTTATGCTAAAAAAAGGTACCAGTGCTATTGGTCCAAAATTATGTGAATTAGGATTTGGGAAAGTACTAACACTGATGATCAGTTCTTGAGTCCAAACTTCCATTCATGTCTGTCCCATTTCCATTTTCTCAACAGGTCAGGAAGCAGGAGGTTGAGGTTTGGAGAGGTTGAGGTGGAGGCCTTGGGATCTTATATGCTTGCAGATTCCAAGGCTATAGCAGTGAATGGAGTGGTTTTCTGCAGCTTGACCCAGACTTGGCCTTCTGGGGACCTTCTGGGGGTGACAGATCCAGGGTGCCTTGGCTGGTAGCACCTCAGCCCTGTCACACCGGCATGGCAGGCTCCGCATGTGCTGCTCCACCATTCTGTTGCCACCGAGTAGGCAGGCTGCGCAGCTTGGCGACCAGGTACCATGCCAATAATGCAGATAATTATTACGGCAATATGATGGCCATAAAACGAAATTTATGGTCTTCCTTTCTGAACCTATCCTGCTCAAAACTCTGCAATAAAGCATAGCATCTAAGTTGAAGGTCTGAAGTCAGACCGGCTGCATTCAAATCTTGGCTTTGAAATACAACTCTGTGATGTTACATTAAGCACTTAACATACATCTAAGCCTTACTTTTCTTGGATGTAAATAATAAGGCTGCCATAGAATTAATAAAATAATTAATGAAAAGTGCTGACATAATAAGGACTTGACAAACACTGCCGGTTCCAACTTTGCTTACTCACAGAAACTTCCTAGAGTCTTTTAAGAAATACTGTTGCCTGGCTCCCATACCCAGGAATTCTAATGTGATTCATCTGCAATGGAAACTCAGCTTCCAAAGTTTTTGAAGCTCCTTCTGTGGGCTAATTCCAGGCCCGAGAGAGCAGCTTGTCTTGGACTAATTGTGCTGCTAAGAGTGATTACAAACAATGGTCAGAATATAAATCCAAGTTCGACATCACAGGAGGCTCACCAAAAGCAGGCTGAGCCTTCTTCCTTAAGGGAAGCATGCTAGTGCCTCAGGGACACTATCTGGTGCAGCAGAGGGCATCCACTTTATTGTGCTAAAGAGATAGTGGTTAAAATTCAGGATACCTGGAGGAGCAGGGTGGGGGACAGGGTTGGGGGAGGGCTTAGGAAGGACATCTAGGAGATTGGAGAGAGGGAGTATGGGGGAATCATCTCAGAAGGAGATCTCTGACCTCCAGGAGATATCCATGTAACTCAGGGGTTCTTCTGGGGGAAACATAGAAACATTGGGAACCCAAGGGGGGCATCCATGACATGGCATTAGCCTTGGGTAACTAAGTAAATATACATTTGTTCTTGATTGTTTGATAATGTTTCCTCCTCAATTGTACTCCATATTCATCTAATAAAAAAAAAAGTGGAAAAAAAATTCAGAGCTGCCATTGCAGTTGAAAGTTGAAGAGAAAACTCCCAGAAAGCAGAATGACTAGAGCGAGAAACCCCAAAATCAGAGTAAAATTCCCCTTTAACTCTTGGTTAATTTATGAATTGCGCATGTGCGTGAAGAGAGGCCTAAGAGCCTAAAAGAAAACAGCAATGTGGGAGCCACAAAGCTTCATCTCCACAGTTGTTGAGTGCGTGGTTCCAAGTTCAAATCCTGCTTAGATCTGGCAAACACTACAGGCTCTTCCTGAAAAACGAGAAGGACCACACCTTAGGAGTCAGAACCACGTTCTAAAAAGGCCGTGGCTTAGGATAATGACGAAACCAAGATAGCAAAGCCTAAAACATAGCTTTCACAGGATCCCAGCATCCACAACTAATTTACTCGCTTTCCCAAACCTTCTAGAGGAAGATAGCATAACTTAAGTTCTCCATAGCATATCTGTAACTCCCAAAATCATTATAGCTTCAAAAGAAAGACTGTAGACAGATAAAAACAGACAGGAAGGGGCTGGAGCAGTGGCTTGCCTGGAATGCACAAGTACATGGGTTCAAACCCCAGCACCACGTACACAACTAAGTGTCAGAGCAACGAAAGCCATGTGAAAACTCAATAAAAATTGATTGTCTCTCTCACTGTCCTTCTCTCTTTAAAAAAAAACCAGACAGGAAATGAGACCCATAATTAAGATTATAGGAACAGTCTTAAAGAAACCTGCATGTTGAATTTACTGTGTAAACACTTTAAATCAGCTGTTATAAAAGCATTAGGGGTTTTACAAGAAGAGATGGGAAGAAGGGGCAAAGAGATAATCTGAAGAGAAAAATAGAAATTCCACAAGAAAAGGAAATTCTACACTAGAAAAGACTGTTCTAGAATTATTGGTGGGGGTTGGAGCAGTGGTTCAGCGATTAGAGTGGTTGGAGTGCTTGCCTGCCATACATGAGGACCCAGGTCCAAACCTCAGCATCATATATGTTACTAAGTGTCGGAGAAACAGTGGCCAGATGGAAAAATAAAATTGATTCTCTCTCCCCTCCCCTCCCTCTCTTTCTTAAAAATAAAAGAAAGAAAAAGAATAACTTGGGGGACTGGAGTGGTGGCTAAATGGTAGAGCACTTGCCTGGCATGCACAAGTACCCAGGTTTGATCCCCTAAGTGGAGGAAAAACAAAAACCAGATGAGAAAACAAAATTAACTCCCTCTTTAAAAAATTAAAAAAATTCATTGGCAAAACTTCACCGATGACTACACACAGCAGAGGAAAGGATCACAAATTTGAAAATATGTCAATAAAAGTCACCCACTTTCTGAAGCACAAAGAGCTGAACAGAATACCTGAGTTCTGTGGAGCAATAATATATAGTGGGTCTAACATATAGAGGACTGGAAGACAAGAAGGAGAGACAAGGGTACAGAAGAAATACTTAACTAAATGATGGTCATTTCCCCACCCCCAAATTGAAATAAGATAACTCACAAGTCTAAGAGGCTCAGCAACCCTCAAGCAAGATGAATACAAAAGGACATCTCTTAGCCAAACTTCTGAAAAATGAAAAGAAAAATTTTGAAATGAGCCAGAAAAAAAGGCACTTTATATTGGAGGAATGACTAAAATAATAGCAGGTAACCTCCCAACAGAAGGAAAGGTAGATAGAAGGTGTTTGAAAAATACCTTTATAGTGCTGGAAGAAACCCAACGCCAATCTGGAATTCTATGTGGAGCAAAAGTATCCTTTAAAATGCAAGCAAACTAAAGACATTCAGATAAGCAAAAACTGAGAGAAGTCATTGCTAATAAATCCTCACTACACGAAATGCTAAAGAAATTCTTGAGGCTGAAGGGAAATGGTTCCATATGTAAATCAGATTCTACAAGAAAGACTGGAAATCATTATGGTATACCGAAAAGGCTGGTACTCAAAGTTCTTTAAAAGAATATCATCTATTAATTGCAAAGATAATAAATATGTATTTATTTTATGGTTTACACAAAAGTAGAAGTGTTTACATATAACAATAACAGCTCAGAGGTCCCAGGTGGCAAATGGAAGCATGCTGTTCTAAGGTTCTTCCTCATCCAGGAAGTGAGGAGATGTGGTGCTTCCTTATCCAGGAAGTGATGCAATGTGGTGCTTCCTCATCCAGGAAGTGATGCAATGTGGTGCTTCCTCATCCAGGAAGTGACGCAATGTGGTTCTTCCTTGTCCAGGAAGTGATGAGATGTGGTTCTTCCTTGTCCAGGAAATGACATGATATTAAGTTAAAGCTTGTGATAAGTTGAGGGTATGTAGTCCATTAAGGAAACAGAATGCGAAAAATGACTTGAATAACTGGAAAGAAGGAAGGAAAAGAGGAAGAAATAGGACCACAGGAAAATTAGAAAGGAGGCAGGCTTATATTCAACTCCATCATTAATTATTAGATGCAAATGAGCTGAGCTCCTGCTTCCTTCTGTGATAGGATAACTTTTCCAATTTGCCATCATGGCACAAGCAAGGAGAGAATTGTAGGAACCATCTGACAAATGTTTTCGCACATTAAATGACATCCAGCATATGACTGTGACCTCAGAGGGGAGAGAAACACATAATGTTGCTATAGCTTTCTGCCTGGAAGTAGGTGTCACAGCATAGCTCAGGAAGACCATAGAGTGCAGTGGTCTAATGAACTGGGAAGACTGGTGGAGCTCCTGGAGGTTGGGCAACTCTGAGTTGCAGGACAGCTTATCAGAGCCTAAGAGGGCGCTCAGAGCCAACCAACTAGACCTCCACCCGCACAGAGAAGAGTATTAGGGTCCACACGGAATGTGTGTGGAGTGAGACTGCACAAGGCCAGGAGAGGCAAAATCACAAGAGAAAGAACCAAAAGGGAGTTGTCCTCTAAGAAATTCTCAGACCTCGCGCAGGGTGGAGTCAGTCAAAATCTGACCACCAGGTGCAGACCTTCCTACAAGGGGACAGTTTTCACGTATGACTTTTGTCTTAGGAAAGTAGAAAAACAAAAGCAAGTTGAACCCAAAGTCAGTGGAAGACAGAAAATAATAGAGCTCATGCTGAAAATCAATGACAACAGAAAAGCTGTAAAAAGAAAAATCAGTGCAATCCAAATCTGATTATTTAATAATATTGATAAAAATAAATAACAATAGCCAGAATGTTCCAGGAAAAGGAGCAAAGGCACAACTTATAAGAGCAAGAATGAAATGGTATTATGATGGGTCCTACGAACCTTTCAGGAGAATAAGGGAATATCATGAACAATTTTATGCCAATGAACTGGAGAACTTCCATGAGATGGATAAATCTCTTGAAAAATCTCTTGAAAAATCTCTTTCCAGGGGACTTAGAATCAGCACATCACAGTGACACAGCAATATCGATGTTCATAGCAGCACAATTTACTATTGCTAGGCTATGGAAACAACCCCGGTGTCCCTCACAGGAAGAATGGATCCAAAAACTGTGCTACATTTATACCATGGAATATTACACAGCAATTAGAAACAACGATATTGCAGCCTTCGAAGGTAAATGGATGGTTATGGAAGAGATCATGATGAGTAAAATCAGCTTAACCCAGAGATCTAAGGGTCGATTGTCCCCACTCATCTGTGGAGGTGGGGACTAGACCCTGGACAATGAGAAAGTTGGTCTATTAGCATGTGTTAAATCCAGATAAGATGTAATGCTTTACAATCTAATACTTTTTTTAGAGTTATAGTGGGAAGGGGAAGGGAGGGATAAGGGAGGGTAATTGGGGGTCACTCCTGGGGATAAGTGCAATATCCAGAATATATACACATTTTATATTATTTTGTTAAAATCTTGTAAGGTTGCTCAAAAATAAAATAAAAAAAATAAAATAAAATGCAAAAAAAAATCTCTTCAAAACAGCCTGAGCTAACTCAGGAAAAAAGAAATAATGGATTTTCCAATGAAGAAACGGAATTGTTCATTTAAATAATCTTCCAAAATGAAAATTCCAGGCCTCCATGGCTTCACTGGAGAGTGCTACCAAACATATAAGGAGAGTGATGCGGGCTGTGGGTCGGCGCCAGGACCCCCGTTTTGACGATCTGTCAGGGGAGTATAATCCTGACGTGTTTGACAAATCTTATCAATTCTTGCATGATATCCGAGCCAAAGAGAAAGGGCTTGTGAAAAAAACAGTTGAAGAAGCACCGATTAGGAGAACAGAATGAGAAACTGAGGCAACTGCTTCCGCGAATGGCACAGCAAGAAATGGCACAGCAGGAATGAAGGCGACAGCAGGAGCTGCGCCTGACCCTGACCCTGACCCTGACCCTGAAGCTAGAGCAGTGAACTTAAGCCCAGCAAGGTCATCGACCACACTTCCTGAAGAACCCTGAGCAATGTCAACTGGTCCTCGCTGAGAAGTTCAAGGAGCTGAAACTCAGCAAGAAGCTGGAGAGTTTCCTGAGTCTGAAGAGGCACCGAAATGCAGGAAAGGACAAGAGACATCTGCCTTTGAGCACAGAGTACTAAAGAACTGTCATCTGCCTGCCACTGCCCAGGGACTCATAGATCTGTGGGCCCATTCACCTCTTTCTTGGCAATTCAAGGGCAAGGACCTTGGACTAGGTTGGTTGAGCAGATTACAGGGGACTTCTAGGACAGGACAAGAGTAACTCAGCCTTCTGCTATGCCACACTGCCTCTGTTTGGGTCTGGTTCCTCGTGTCCTCCTGCCTTTCTTCCTTCCGTCCCTTAACAGTGATTCTGGTTCTGGAGAAAAGGGGTCATGAAGTCTGTTCATGGCTCCAGGGATGGGACTTTATATGGAAACCACATCATAAACCTTTCTATTAGTTAAAAAAAAAATTTAAGGAAGCAGTAATACCAGTTCTAAACAAACTCTCACAGAAGACCAAAAGAGAGGCCAGTGTTAGGAAAGCAGACAAAGACTTTACAAAAAAAGAAAACAAGGGGCCGGAGCGGTTGCTCAATGGTTATGGCACTTGCCCGGCATGCACGAGGACACGGGTTCAAACCCCAGCACCACGTACACAACGAAGTCTCAGAGCAACGGAAGCCACATGAAAAACTAAATAAAAATTGTTTCTCTCTCTCTCTCTCTCTCTCTCTCTCTCTCATTGTCCCTCTCTTAAAAGAAAAGAAAAGAAAAGAAAACCAGAACTATTATGCCCCAATGTTCCTCGTTAAAAGTGATGCAATAATTCAACAAAATATCTTTAGCAATTAAATCTATCTTATGACAGATATTATCCCTTCCTTCTTTTATTTTGTTTTTAAATCAAGTATACTATAAAACTTAGTAAAAGTCACCAGCTCCTAAGTGTTCAGTTATTTTGAAAAAATATAGTCTTCTAACTATAACCTGAAACAAGATGGAGTATTTCTGTATATTTTTGTGTAAAATGTTTCTACTTCACTTTGAAACATCCTCTTGTAACTCTTCCCAGTGAATACAATCATTGTTAGGATTTTTATCACTATAGATTGTTCTTATGTGTTCTTTAATTTCATATAAACGCAATCACACATTGCTCATTTTCTTCTATCTGGCTTCTTCCTCTCAACGTAATGCCTTAGAAACTTACTGGGTGGATTAATAGCTTGTTTCTTTTCATTGCTAACTAGTATTCCATTTTATGAATATATTATTTTATCCATTCTCCTGTTGATGGTTATTAAGTTCTTTTCCATTTTTAAGAATTGATGCAGTGAAACTAGTGATTATTTCAGTTTCAAAAGAAAAAAAATACACATGTTTTTGGGTTATATATGCACACACACCAGAAACAAAGATACCATATATACATTGTGTGTTTGGGAACAGTAAGATTGTAAATGATTCATTCCTTTATACTATTCATAGTTTATTGTATGAAAAAAACCAGATTTTCTATAATGAACATGTAGGATAGAATCTGAGAAAAATAATGAATATTAATATCAAATTTTATGCCACAAACTCCTAATTACCCATAGACCCTTCAACTTAAACCTAGGCATGGGTTTGAGGCTCCTGGTCTTTACTTGGTCCCACTAGAAGTGAAGTCATAGGGCCTCATTTATCCTCAGTAGGCAAAAAACCCCTTTCCCCAATTGAACCTCTCAGCTCACCTGGGGCACACTTGATGCCCCAGGTCTGAGCTGGGATCACCCGGAGACTGTGGGGGGTGTTCTGAGTGGGGATTCTTGGAGCTAAAGGACACTGTCCTCCCTTTCTGGAGAATTTCCTGGGCAGATTCCTGGTTCAGGTGTTGCCTCTTTGGTAGGAAGTCTGGCAGAGCCTGGTTTTGGAATTTTTAGCATGACTGCCTCCCCAGCAGCTCCAAGTCACTAATTTCTTGAAAGTGAAAGCATTGCATTCCAAAGTGCTGTTTTTCTAGATTTGGAGCAAATCGCCCAACCTCTCAGAGCCTCAGCTTTCCCCTGGAACAATGCAGATAACATGACCCATTCTGAAAAGCTGGTAGAACGATTTTTTAAAAAATGTATGTAAAGCATTCCACCGATGCCTTGCAATTAATTAGCGATCAAGACCATTTGACTTACTAGAAATGTTAAAATAAGATTTGTTTTACATACAACCAATCCACAGGTTGCGTAAGGGTGAGAGCAGTCCCTGAAATGCACTCCCCTTAGGGGCTGGATGCCTCCAGCACAACCTTACCTCTGTTCTGCATGCAATTCTAGGATGCACGTGCTTGAGACAGCTCCACTTTGCACACAAGGAAACTGAGCTGTACAGAGGTGGTGCATTCGTAAGCTAGAAATCACGCGGTTTCATAGGTGCCAAAGCAGAGCCTGAACTCCAGTTAGTCTGAAACTGTACTGGGTTAAGTAGTGGCTTCCCAAAACCAACTTGCTTGTCCTAATCCTCAGAGCCTGTGAGGGTGACCTTCAGGAAAAGGTTCTTTGTAGAGGTACTTAAGAAAATCATCCTGGATTACCTGGTGGACTCCAAATCTGAAGACAGGCAACCTTATAAGAGGGAGGTAGAAGGAGATTAGAGAGCCAGGTGGACGCGGACACAGAGCAGACCATGTGAACCCTGGAGCGGAGATTAGAGTGATCCTTCCACAGGCCAAGAACCCCAGGAGCCCCCAGAAGCCAGAAGCAGGAGGATTCTCCCCTAGAGCACATGGGTGTCCTGCTGACACCAGAGCTGGGAGAGAATAAATTCTATTGCCTTAAGCCACCCAGTTTTAGGTCATTAGCTATGGCATTTCTAGGAAACTAACACAGATCCCAAAGCTCTGAGTTTGAACCTAGTGTTATCTTCACCCCATCAATGGGTCAACTTGCTGTATTGTTTCCTGAAACGTGAGGGAGTATTTTTGATTTTCTTGTTTGCTTGGTTTTGGTTATATACACTGGGGATCGGACACAGGGGCACTCTACTACTGAGCCACATCCCCTATTCCTTTTAATCTGGAACAAAGTCTCACTAAGTTGCTTGGGCTGGCTACAAACTTGAAAACCTCCTGTCTCATCATCCCAAATTGCTGGGTTACAGGCAGGTGCCACTGCATTGGCCACATGAAATTATTTAGAGACTAGAACATTCATTTCTCATCCTTCGTAGCCACAAACATATTTCATACATGTGTTTTGGGGGGAGACTTAACGTGGAGTGCACCTGCCCTGCCAACTTGTATTTCTGTCTAACTTTCATCTGGTTGAGTACCAATTATACCTAAACTACAAAATCCATCAGGGACACTCTGCCTGCTACAAGAGGCAAACAGTACTGTCTGTGGGGATACTTTTCTCTGAAGATTTGTCCACAGAACTCCTCCTTAGAGTCATGGTGATGCTTCAGTTCCCAAGGAAGCTGCAGTCCTAATAATCTTACGATGTGCAGTGTTTCAGTTATGATCTGCAGTAGAATTCCTCTTTCCAACAATTATCCCCATGATCCCGAGAGTGTTTCCTTTAAATTAATGAATGCATTGGTGAGAACTAAAATACAGGGTCCTACTAAAGCAAAGTGCAGGCAATTTCCAGAGTAGGAACATGAATTTAAAAAATGCCTATCTTTAAAAAATAAAAATAAATAAAATAAATAAAAAATGCTTATCTTTTTAAAAAAATCATAGATGACTCAAGAAGTCATCTTTGAAAGAGCAATGTTGAAACAAATTCTGGTGCTAACTCATTCAATCTTTCCTGTCTTCACCGTCTTTTACTTGACAAGCCTTGATTTTGGGAATCTGGCCAAGAATGTTGCATCTATAGTAAAAGAGATACTAAATTTGTGAGAGAAATTCCTGAGAATTAGGCTGGGATGTTACCTAGGTCTAGGGAAGAAGGTACTCACAGAAGTACACAGGCTTACACTGAGAGAATGGAGAAGCCAATATATGATTAGTTCGCTTGTAAATGAAGGAACCTGAGAATACTGGGCACCATTTCTGGAGTTATCCAGCTCTTTGCTGTTACCCCTCCCTTAGGCTGCCTGGTTATTAACAACTGAAACACATTTCTACTTTTCCTAAAAGTGAGGGGGAAATTAGGAAACAACAAGGAGGGCGATTGGAGAACTGGCTTTGAAGACCTGGGTTCTGGGTTCTTATCTCCTCCATAAATTGATCATGAAAATACCTCATTCTAGGATTGCTTAATGGTTCAAAGATCATGTACAGCTGGGCGCAGTGGCGCACGCCTGTAATCCCAGCTTGGGAAGCTGAGGCAGGAGGATTGCAAGTTCAAAGTCAGCTTCAGCAACTTAGTGAAGCCTCCAGTAACTAACCGAGACCCTGTCTCAAAATAAAAAATAGAAAGGGCTGGGGATGTGGCTCAGTAATTAAGTGCCACTGGGTTCAACTCCAGTACTATAATAATAATAATAATAAATAAAAAGATAATGTACAAAATTCCCCACCATGGTGTCAGGAACATAATAGGTGTTCAATAAAAAAGCAGATCTTATTCTTGGAGTTGCTATGATTTGGGTGTGTTCTCCATAAAGGTACATATTTTGGAAACTTGGTCCCCATGTGATGATATTAGTGAGGAAACCTTCAAGAGGTGGTGCTTAGAACAAGGTAAATAGGTCATTGATGACACTGCCTGTGGAAGGTTCTTGAAGAGCCCTTCTCTGCTCCCTGACTTCCTGCCTTGCTGTGTGATCTTGTCTTCTTGTTTCTTGCACATACCTCCACTATTGTGATGCCATCTGCCATGAATTCTTCTCCAGGACTGAGTAGAAGCCAGGCTATGCACCAAACCTGTGAGCTGAATAAGCTTCTTTTCTTGATAAGTATCCAGTCTCTGGTATTTTGTTATAGCAATGGAAAAATAGAAGAAGATGGGAACAAAGAAACCAGAGATTAGATTCAGCTCTATCACGTACTAGCCCTATTATGTACATTTGAGTTCCATTTGTAAAGTGGGAATAATAATGGTCATAATGCATTGTATCCTAGATGATAACATTATAAAGTGCTAGGCATTGTCGGACAGTATTCTGACCTTTGAAATTTCTATTACTACTATTTGCAGTTGTCTATAATTTATGATTTGATGAAGGGGTGGTCTTGGTTGTGCTGTGCTATAATATGAGATAAGAAGACTTAGAAATGAATAGAGTTTCCACAGCAAGTCAGATGCTGTTTTTAAAGAACTTCGTGTTGAGATTCGTGCCTTCTCTAACATCCCAGCATATTTTCAACTGTAGATAAAGACAGGTAAGACAAAGCTGCTTTTAGGATTGAAATTAGCGTAGTGAAATGGACACTCTGCTAAGCTAGAAAAAAATTGTACTTTTGACTTTTAGTAATACAATTTAAGACACTTTTTGTAGAAAAATGACAAACATAACCAAAAATATTTTTTTTCAATCTGACGAACAACTTACTACAAGCAACCAACTTTTTCCATTATGGATTGGAAATAAGGAAAAAATGGTTCTATTAATCTACTTCTGAGTGGTTGAAGAGAGAGGGGATGTGATTGTATCTAAAGAACCTTCGAAGCCAGGTACAGTGGTGCATATCTGCAAACCCAGTGGCTCAGGTGACTGAGGCAAGAGGATCACAAGTTCAAAGCCAGCCTCAGCAACTCAGCAAGGCCCTGAACAACTTATGAGACCCTGTTTCAAGGAATAAAAAGGGCTGAGGATGTGGCTCAGTGGCTAAGTGCCTCTGGATTCTATTCCTGGTACAAAAAAAAAAAAAAACCCTTCAATTATTGGTATAATAGAATGAAATATTGCTCCATCTGCCTGAAAGAGTTAAATATTTTCGCAATAAAACCCAACAAGGAGTAGTTTACTCAGCTGTAGAAAATATTTGAGTGGAATAAGCATTTTTCTCAAGGCTTGTTATTATTATCCTAAGTACAATAACAGTGACCCTAATACTTGGAAGGAAGCCCAGTTCAGGTGGCTTCTATTTTTCTACATCTTATCAGAAATAGTTATCTCAATTCCTAGTATTGTACAAGAATTCTTGGTTGAATTTTTAAACTTTTTAAACTGCAACCAATAGCAAATGTAAGTTTTTTTGTGAAAGGTGAACTTTCTCGCTTCGTTCAGATAATTTTCTTAGCAAGACACATGGATACTCGTTTTCAGATTCCAGACCAATAAATAAATACTTTTTTGTAATAAATAATTCCCTTCTTTTCTAATATGTCTTTTTTTCCTCTTATCGGTTCTTTTTAGTTATATGTAATGTTGGGATTCATTTTGATGTAATTATAAAGGCGTGGACGATAATTTTCTGTAATTCACCTCCAGTACTTCTTCTTACTCTCCCCTTCCCTCCCCTGTCCCCTTCCCTCTAATCTACTAATCTTTCTGCTATTGACTTTGAGTATTTTTTTAAGTGCATGTCTTGTGGACACACACGATGGTGAGATGGTATATTCATATATGTACATGGGAAAAATAGGCTATATTTACTCCACTGCTCTTTCTTTATCCTGCACCTCCTTCCTCCCCCGAATCCCCTTCGTCTACCGATCTTTGTCCACCGATCTTTGTCCACTCTGATGGAATACCCCTTTTCCCTTCCTCTCTCTCTCTTGCTCCTTGTTTTGGACTGGCTTTTACATATCAGATCAAACATTTGACCTTTGTCTGTATGAGTCTGGCTTACTTCCCTTCTGAAGTGATGCGTCAGAGTGGACAGTCTCTGAACTCTGTAAACACGAAACTTTGAATTGGCTTCAATTGACTAAGTATGTCTATGGTAAATAGAACATGACATGACTCAAGGTTTTCAAAAGAGCTCCATTTACTTTTACAAATTTGAATTTTTCCCTTTTTTTTCCTCATAGAAACTACCATGTTCTTGACATTTGCTTTCCAATTGCGTAATAAAACTACAGAACTGAGGAGATCACTGAGGCTTGTTATATAAAGATTGATGTAAAAGACAAGAGAGAAGATTTGATGGACAGGATAGGAGTGAGACTCAGAACTAGTGCGAAGCCCCAGAAGACATATTTGATCCAACCCAAGAAAAAGACTTCCTAAATCAAGGTCGTCCAAAGATCAGATGGGCACCCCAAGAGGTAGTGAGAATTGTCTCTTCACAGAGATTTTTGGAGATGTATTACATACTTTAGCAGGTACGATTTCTGGTTGCACACTAATATATTACCTGTTTCTGTTTAAAATAAAAATTCTTGCTGGGTGCCATGGTACATGCCTGTAATCCCAAGAGCCTGAGGCAGGAGCATTACAAGTTTGAGGTCAGCCTCAGTAATTTAGCAAGGCCCTAAGCAACTTACTAAGACTCTATCTCAATTCTTTTTTTAAAAGGAGAAAAGGACAGTGAGAGAGAGAGAGAGAGAGAGAGAATCAATTTTTATTGAGTTTTTCACATGGCTTTCATTGCTCTGACACATAGTTGTGTACGTGAGTGCTGGGGTTTGAACCCATGTACTTGTGCATGCCAGGCAAGCACAGTAACCACTGAGCCATTGGTTCAGCCCCCTCTGTCTCAAAAATTTAAAAATATAAAAATAAATAAAGGCTGGGGATATAGTGCCTCTGGGTTCAATCCTCAGGGCCCAACACAAACAAAAGCCATAAACAAAAAACCAAATTCTTAGACCCTATCCTTAGAAGGTTCTGATTTAGGAGGCCTAGGAAGTAAGGAACCTGTATTTTTAAAAAATTTTTTATTAAGGAGTTGAGTTATTGTACAATCATAAGCACATATAAAGTTATAATATGATAGGCATATATTCTTAAACCAGAATTACTCCCACATCACCCATACTGTAGTCTCTTGATTCTTCTGTATGTCACCCCTACAAGTGATATAAATGCTTAGATTGTGAATTTTTCAGAATTGAATGATTGCATAAGTATTATTGGATTCTTAGGGGGGTTAAAGAGTATGCTACATTGTTGATTGTCTCCATAGATCCCTCCCTATGCTCCCACCCCACTTCTCCCCCACACACATATCTATGGTTGCCCTAGAGTATGTGTTGCTACACCTTTGCTGAGTCTAATACATTAATTTGACTACCTTTTACCCAAGCCTGGATTTAGCTCCAGCCTCCACAAATGAGTGAAAACATTTGACCCTTGACTCTCTGGGTTTGGCTAACTTTGCTCAGCCTAATGTCTTCCATTGCCATCCATTTACCTTCAAAGGTTGTAATGTTGTTGTTTCTAATTGCTGAATAGAATTCCATTGTATATATATGCCACAGTTTTGGATCCATTCATCCAGTGAGGGGCATCTGGGTTAGGAACCTGTATTTATTAATTTTTTTAGTGGATTATAGTTTTACATAATGATGGGATTAGTTGTCACATAATCCTAGATGAACACAATTCAGCAACACATTTGTTCAATATCCCCCCCCACACACACCTCTCTACCTCCCTCCTCCCATCACCTAATCCCTTGCTTTTCTTCTGGGTCCTATATTGTTCCTAAAAAACAGTACAGTGACATAATTTTTATACCCATGAAGAACATTCTTTTATATACATGACTATAGTATATACAGGGACATACTTACAAATGCTTGAAATGTACCTTGCTTTGTCCCAGTTCCAACATTTCCCCGTCTCCTCCCTTCCTATCATCCCTTGTTATTCTTCAAAATATTTGACTATGGGATTAAACATTTACATTTTGTACAGGCATGCAGCATAGCTTGTTCAAATATCTTATGCAGTATCTTGCAAATGTATCTCATAAATATTAACATATTGCATTTTTGTTCTGTAGATCTAATACATGAGTTTGTCTATCTTACTCCCAAGCCTCGGTTTAGGTCCAGCCTCCACAAATGAGGGAAAACTTTCAGCCCTTGACTCTCTGGGTTTGGCTAGCTTTGCTCACCATGATTTGTTCCAATGCCATCCATTTACATTCAATGGATGCAATATCATTGCTTCTAATAGCTGAGTAGAACTCCATTGTGTGTGTATGTATATATATATATATATATATATATATATATATATATATATATATATATATATACCAGAGCTTTGGGATCCATTCATCCAGTGAGGGGCATCTTGGTTGGTTCCATAATTTAGCTATCGTAAATTGAGCTGCTATGAGCATAGATTTTGCTGTCACTGTATTGTGCTGATTCTAACTCCTCTGGGAAAATACCCAGAAGAAGGATAGCTGGGTCATATGGCAGATCTATCCTAATGTTTTAAGAAGTCTCCACACTGCTTTTCAGAGTGGCTGGACCAGTCTGCAATTCCACCAACAGTGTGTTAATGTTCCTATCTCCCCACAACCCCTCCAGCATTTGTTATTGTTTGTATTCTTCATCTTTGCCAGTCTGGCTGGAATGAGGTAGTTTTGATTTGCATTTCTCTGATTGCAAGTGATTTAGAGCACTTTCTCATGTATTCATTGGCTTGCTCAATTTCCTCTATTGAGAAGTTTCGTTTTAGCTCTTCGGCTCATTTATTGATTGGATTGTTTGTGTTTTCGTTATTGAGTTTTTTGAGTTCTTTGTAAATTTTGGATATTAGTTTCCTGTCAGAGGGATCACAGGCCATGATTCTCTCCCGTTCTGTAGGTTGTAAAAACTTTTTAGTTTAATGGCACCCCACTCTTTGATTTTTGACTGTAATTCTTTCACTTTAGGAGTCTCATTGAAGTTGTTGTCAAATGCCATATGCTGGAGTGTTGGTCCTAATTTTTCTTCTAGCAGTTGTATGGTAGCTGGTTTAATTCCTAATTCCTTAATCCATTTAGATTTAATTTTTGTGTATGGAGAGATATAAGGATCTAATTTCAGTTTTCTGCAAGTGGCTGTCCAGTTTGTCCAGCACCACTTGTTGAATAGGCTGTCTCTCCTCCATGTTATATTTTGAGCCCCTTTGTCAAAGATCAGATGTTTAAAGATTGTGGGTTTGTCTCAGAGTCTTCTATTCTATTCCTTTGGTCTTCATTCCTATTTTGATATCAGTACCATGCTGTTTTTAATACTACAGCTCTATAGTGTAATTTTAAATCTGGTGTTGCAAAACCACCTGTTCTGTCTTCCTTGCTTAATAATATTTTGGCTATTCTGGTTTTCTTGTTGTTCCAAATGAATTTGAGAACTGCTTTTTCTATATCTGCAAAGAATGACATTGGAATCTTGATGGGGACTACATTGAATCTTCATGGTGCTTTTTGCAGAATGACTATTTTATCTATATTAATTCTGCCTAACCAAGAGCATGGAACACCTTTCCATCTTCTCAGGTCCTCTTCAATTTCTGTTTTCAGTGTTCGATAATTTTCCTTTTGGAGGTCTTTTACTTCTATTGTTAGATTAATTCCCAAGTATTTTATTCTTTTAGAGGATATTGTGTATGGGACCAACTTCCTGATTTCTTCTTCTGCCCTAATATTGTTGGCATATAGGAAAGATATTGATTTATGGGTGTTGATCTTGTAGCCTGCTACTTTACCAATTCTGTTAATTAGCTCTATCAGTTTTCTGGTAAAGTTTTTGGGATCTTCCAGATATAGGATCATGTCATCAGCAAAAA
Organism: Aplodontia rufa; assembly: GCA_004027875.1. Taxonomy (NCBI): domain Eukaryota; kingdom Metazoa; phylum Chordata; class Mammalia; order Rodentia; family Aplodontiidae; genus Aplodontia; species Aplodontia rufa. The sequence goes on along the minus strand of PVKS010021303.1, from coordinate 1,118 downwards.
AGGATAGTTTGACTTCTTCCTATCCTATTCTTATCCCTTTGATTTCCTTCTGTTGCCTCATTGCTCCAGCCAGGATCTCAAGGACTGTATTGAAGAAAAGAGATGAAAGCGGACAGCCTTGTCTTGTTCCCAAGTTCGGTGGAAAAGCTTTCAACTTTTCTCCATTTAGTATCATACTTGTTGAGGGTCTGGCATATATGGCCTTCACAAATTTAAGATAAGATCCCTATTTTCTCTAGAGTTTTGAGCATAAATGGGTGCTGGATTTTTATCAAAGGCCTTTTCTGCTTCTATTGAGATGATCGTATGGTTTTTGTCCTTAATTCCATTTAAGTGATGAATCACATTTATTGACTTGTGTATGTTGAACCAGCCTTATATACCTGGAATGAAGTCCACTTGATCATGGTGAATTATCTTCTTGATGTGTTTTTGAATGAGGTTTGCAAGAACTTTATTAAGGATTTTTACATCAATGTTCATCAGGGATATTGATCTGTAGTTTTCTTTTTTTGATGTGTCTTTGTTGGGTTTTGGTATCAGAGTTGTGGTTGCTTCATAAAAAGTGTTTGGGAGAGTTCCCTTTTTTCAATTTTTTGAAATAGCTTAATAAGGAGAGATGTTAACTCTTCTTCAAAGGTGTGGTAAAACTCAGTGGGGAATCTATCAGGTCCTGGGTTTTTCTTCTTTGGAAGACTTTTAATTGCTGTATGGATTTCGGTGCCTGTTATTGGGCTGTTTAGAATTTCAGTTTCATCCTGTGTCAATTTGGGGTTGTTGTATGTTTCTAGAAATTTCTCCATGTCTTGTCATCCAGATTAACTGATTTAGAAGAGTATAGTTTTTCAAAATATATTCTGATAATCTGTTTGATATCATTGGGGTCATTGATGATCACTCTCTTTTTTGGTGATTTTATTGATTTGCTTTGATTTTCTCCTTCTTTTAGTTAGATTAGCTAGGAGTCTATCAATTTTATTTATTTTTTGAAGACCCAGCTCTTTGTTTTGTCAAATCTTTTTATTGTTCTCAATTTCATTGATTTCAGCTTTGATCTTAATTATTTCCTGTCTTCTGCTGATTTGGGGATTAGACTGTTCTTCCTTTTGTAGAGATTT